>JBBUKS010014525.1:0-32133 GCA_038050645.1 Hedychium gardnerianum | reverse complement strand
TGATCCGGGAGTCGAGTCAATGCACTCGGTTTTCTTTTATTTTTTTTAAAATTCTAAAATTTTAAAATCCTAAACTCTAAATATTATACCTCAAAGCATCGCCGCGCACATTCCGTGAGCATCTAATTTTTTTTTCATTTTATATATTTTTTAACTTGAACACTATAATCAATCTCTAAATAGTATAATATTTGTATCTTGCACGCCTTCCCATGTGCGACTGAATGATCGGGGCACCAAGAAGTAATCGAAGCATCCCGAGTGCAAGCTCGCAAGCTGCAGCACATCATTTTTTTTTAATCCTAAATTTATTAAATTCTAAACTCTAAATATTATTCTCCAACCGCACATCCTGTGAGCATCTGAATTTTTTTAAACTGGAATACTATAACTCAACCACTAAATTTTAAAAATAAAATCTTAAGTAGCTTAACTCCGAGCTAAAAAAATTAAAAAAAATAATCAAAAACAAAGAGACACGGGAATTCACTTTGGGGCGTCCGGATCGCTTTCGGATATCTCAATCACTTGCATCGTCGTGCAAAAAAAGATATGTAGCATATTATTTATATATATATATATATATTATATCTTCTTGTGCGATGATGCTTAACTAAATGGTCGAGATATTTAAAAATGATCCGAGTGTCCCAAAGTGAACATTGCTCTATGATATTGAGGCTATAATATTTAAAATTTAAAAACTTTAAAATTAAAATAAAAAAATAAAAAACGAAACAACATACATTTTAAGGCACCCAGTTTACTTCCAAATACCTCGATCACTTCATCCCATGCCGTCATAGAATACTGATCCTTTGGATGGGCCTCCATTAGCGCTTCCCGATTTACCCTGGTGGCCGGTGGGAAACTTCCATGGGGCCGGGCCGGTCACCCCAGGTCCGCCGTTACGACCTGGTTAATCATTTTTATTTTTTTTTATAACACGACATTAGCATGATTGATTCTAGATTTTTATGTTGTTATGATAAGTATGCTAGTATATTTAGTGATCTATTTTTTTCTTATCTGTAGTAGCATGAATTGAATATGTTTTTGGTGTTGGCCTAATTATTTAGGATCTCTTTAACCATATGCTTAATTTTGATAGTCAATATATCTGAAAATAGTCATGATTCATAGAACGGAACTAGTACTCTTGTTACCTAGGTGACCTCTCAACTGCATTTTGATTACTGGATAAACTCTGATCATGATACTCATTAGGAAAAATCAAAATTCTAGAAAAAAGAGAAGAAAAAAAGTGTGTGAAAAGAAAATTTCTCTTGCTTATATATATATATATATATATATATATATGATTAAAAAATAGTTATCGTTAGTTAAAACTAATAAAATATCTCTTTGAGACCAAGTTAGCTTACTGGAAAAATAATTATTATGTTTCTCTTGATTCCGATAAATCCTTTGAGACCTTGTGTAAGTAGTGCATAGCACTTTTGAGGGGGAAGAATCTTGCGTGTGGCAGGTAAGTGTCTATCGCCGAAAGTATTAGGAAAACGGTTAGATAATGACTTGACTAGGATTGGAAGTTGAAACTAGAAAAGGTTAAGCCACTTTTTGCACTAAGCACGGAGAATTTTCACTTAGGCCACACTTAAATAATTCGGTTATCCTGCTCATTAATGAAACTACATGATAGGATTAGACTGATTCACTAGAGATTATGATGCATCATTTACACACATAAATCTAGATTGCAGGTTTTGCTTGAGGACAAATAAAAGTTTAAGTATGGGGGTATTGATGTATGTATTTCTTAAGTGAATTTTAGCATTCTTTAGTATACATCTTGTGTCATCTCATTAGCATATTTCGCATACTTGCATCTACTTTTTTTTATTGTTACCATGCTATTCATTCGGAGATCTACTCTTATATTTTTTTTCCTTTAATAAGACATGAAATGGAGTGAAATTAGAGTATAAAGCCTTGGAACGAGGATGAGAAGCAAGGAACACGCTCTGTCTGTATCCCAAGACACAGGCATGTTCCTCCGACCAAAGTTAATCGAAGAAAGGAGCAAAAATGGCATCTCCAGAATTTGACATGGTCGTGCCTCCTAGGCATGACCGATCTTTTCACTATAGCAGTTACCAAGATTCGCCAGACATGGCTGTGCCTCCCGAGCATGGCCGTGCTTTTCTCCACAGTAAGTCAACGATGGATGAGCTGGATTTCACACAGCCATGCCCCCCAAGCACGGTAGTGCCCCCCAAGCACAGACGTGCCCCCCAAGTACGACCATGTCCCCCAAGCAAGATCATGCTTTTCATCATAGCATAGTTGACAAAAGACAAGCCAGATTTCACACGATCGTGCCTCCTAGGCACAACTATTCTTTTCACCTCAAAGCCAAGAAGATTCCCTAGACACAGTCGTGCCTCCCAAGAACGACCATGCTTTTCTCCCTCAAGTGAGGCATGATCGTGCTGCGACAACTTTGCCCTCAACGGTTGAGTGTTTTCTAATCATTTTTGATAGTTGGAAGGGCTATAAAAAGCCCAAGAAGACTCCTAAAATGAGGAGGATGGTTTTTCCCTTTCCAAAGAACCTTAGAGTAGCCATTCCACCAGTCATCGTGATAATCCGTCCACCATCGGAGCTTGGAGACTCTTCCGAAGACACCGGCAATACTTGGATAAGCCCTTTCTTCTCTCTATTTTTAATTTTGAGTTGTTGATTTTTATTTTTTGTCTCTCGATTGTAACTCCATCTCTATGGAGTAGTTCTCCAGATTTAGGATTAGGAAGTAGCTCGATGTAATTGTTGATATTTGAATTAAGTATTTGTTTACCTTTCTCTATTGAATGACATGCGTATTCCTTGTTCCGATTTTATTGTGCATACAAGATTGTGACACTAACTTGTACATTTGCATCTCATGAGATGCAGGGAAGAATCAAAAGGTGTACCCAAATCTCTGATCCATAAATGTTATAGGACGTGGAGAGTCGGTTACAAAGTAGAGGAGATAATCTAAGGGACAAAAGGACTCTAGTGACGGGGGTTTTCTATAAAACAGTTTAACTAACAATGTTGCCTTAAACATAGGCCGACTTACCATGAGGGGATGTCGATCTTCCCCAGAAGGGACACTATTAACTATCACAGATCTTAATGGGTTTGCCCTGATTCGGCGTCATGAAGTAAAGAAAATAATCTATGTGAATTGTAGGACTCCGTGATCGGAGCCCCCTTTTGGAAAGCAGTCGTACTAGCGAGGTTTCCTCGAAAAGAGGCATCAAGTTTGGGTAGACACGTCTATATAATTTCAAATAGGTAATTCAGAATAGGTCTACTTATATGTGAATAAACATAGAGATAAGAAAGTAACAATACTTAAGATGTCAATAAATATCGTAGCGAAATCGAAATCCTATAATCATTTCCCCCAATCCAAATTTCTCCCTCAACCATTTGCTTGCTCTCAACCTCTCGATTTCTATAGACCCTCTCTCAACTCTCTCTCTCTCTCTCTCTCATGAACTTGAACAACTTCAATTCTCTAGATAACTAGGTTCGCAAACACAATCAGTACTTAATTGACAATCCTTGTAGGATTGATATTTTATTATTTGATGACAACCGTACACTTGCGGATCCTAAACACATCAAGTGGCTAAACCATCAATGGGTCGGACCTGCTAGAGTTGTTAGAAATACTCTACATTTTACCTCATCCGTATATTGATGCAGAAGAGCAACATTCTCAAATTGACACAAATAGTCCTCCGCATATGAATATTCGGTATACTCACCAATTTGCAGTGGTCGAAATCGGCTTGGTAACTCTTCAACCAAATTTTTCCAAGGAGAACAAGGTGACTTGCCTGGTTGACCTTTTTCTTTAATTGTAACGACCTTACCACCTTTAAAGTCCCTTTGAGGGGGTTCCCACACTGTTAATTCACGTGACTGGTCTTCTTGTGGAGCCAACATCCTCTCAAGTACATCTGCAGGGGAAGGATTCAATACAAATTTTGTCGTAAAATTTCTTGAACTGTGGTTATTTCTTGGACTGTGATTAGAAGGGGGCCAAGACGTGCCTTGGCTTGCCCCTCCAACACTCAAGTCTGGAGAAAAATGGAGTGGAAAAGATTGTAACGAAGTAAGATATAGTAGAGTTGAGAGTCTTATGCCTCCTTTCCTGATTGATATTGCTACCTTATGTAGAGAAGAAGGAACCCTTGGGTGCGGATGCACTCATATAATAGTCAAGCCTCCTTCCTTGTTGGACACTATTATGGTCGGTGGCAGTAACATTACTCACCCCTATAACCGGCGCACCTTCCTTCATTGGCGCCATTATTGTTGTTGGTGGCAACATTACTCATCCTTGTAACCGGTGTGCCTTCTCCTACTCTTGTAACACACACTGCTTTATAATCGACACCCCGTTTGTTACTGATACATTTTTGATTTTGTAACTGCCTTGTCATGCCTGCACTCAATTTTACCAATCTTGCTTCGAAGATGACTTGGGAAAACCTATTGGGGACTCAGTCCCAGGATGGGCTGAACTCGACGGAACCAATCCAACCTATTTCGAGTTCATTGCGAATTGGATTGAACTTCACCGGGAGATGACCTCGGTAGAACAGGTCTGACTTGATTCAAGCTAGCCATGAGTTAAATCGACCTAACCTGAGTTCCATCTTGACTCGATCATGATCTACATTGATCAAATCCTAATTATACTACGTGACGCCCATATCCTCCTCCACATCGGCTCTTTTTATAAATTTGAAATAAGACTAAGTTGTATTAAAAAAATTATCTGGTCTCTAAAATGCATACTTAACTTTTAAAGAGTCTAATTCAACTTCAAAATTTTCAAAACTTTTTCTAAACTCTATTATATTTTCTCAATCAAGCAGGATTTGACTTAGATAAATTGTCAGATTTTTTTCCCCTTGTTGTCATTTTTTAACATAAATTGTAATACAATCGTCTTGAATATGATTTATCTTTTTTTATGATCGCTCTGTTGAGCAAGAAATTAATAAATTTGTATCTTTACTTTGTTTCTTAAGAAGTCAATATTTGTTATCAGTCAAGCATAATCATTCTCTCCATGTCAGGTTTTTCACATTTGTTCGAACTTCTTAACTCCCCGTGGTTCCAACAGAATTCTTAGTAAGGTTGATAATAACAATGTTATCATTGAATGTTAAACCATAATCTCATATATGCACCTTCTAAAAAAAAAAAAAAACTTAAATATGAGACATGCAAAATAATGTTACACAATGTTATTTACTACAACACCAATTCATAACAGAGAAACTAATTAATTAACGTCTCACTTTTCTCTCATCCATATAAGAATTGATAAAAAAAAATTCCTTCCACTCCTATCATTTGACCAACGTCTATAAATTAATTTCATAATTTATCTTCCTTTACATCATTTAAAAACAAATTGTGAGAGACATATGAAATGAATATAATCATCATATGGTACAAAAAATAACAATTGATATATATGTCCCCGGCAATGGTACAGTGGTAGGACGTCTTCTTAATTTTTTAGACATCTAAGGATTAAATCTCAAATTTGACGAATTAACGGATGAATTTTTCTTAATGGATGGTTGACCTAAGAATGTTGGGCTGATGGACCGCCCGCTGTGAGTATTTCTCGATTTATCCTGGTGGTCGATGAAAATTTTTGTGGGATCGGACCGATTATCCATAGGATTAATCAATGTAAATTGAATATATGATGCCAACTAAAAAATAAAAAAGAAAAAGAAAAAAAAGATAACAATTGATATGCTCCCACTGTTGCAAAAGGCGAAACGCTCGCCCCCAGCGCCCCCGCTAGTCCGTCCCAGGACCAACAATTGATATGCTCCCACGTATGTAGCATAGTTGGTATTAGGTGGTAGAATTATCACAAAGGAGCAAGGTTTAAATATCTTGGAGTTCATTAACTTAGGGAATAAGTTTCTCCCACCTAAGAGACCATTCGGTACCGTGATTTATCATCCTTTCATATGCCTTGGGATGGGCCGTGAAGGAGCGTCTGAGGTGAGTGTTATCTCATTTTTACCACACAAGATAACAATTGATATGCCCCTGAGCATGGTGTAGCGGCAAAAACATTCGACAGACTTCCAAGTATCCATGATTTAAATACTAGCCAAAATATTTTCCTCTAATAAAATTTAAAATTTTTGAAAAGTTAATTACTGGGCATGAATCTACTTGTGCTTTCGAATTTACTTGATAGGTAAATTAGAAAAAGTTCATCCACCTCCAGAATTAATTGAACATAAGGTCTAGACACCTGGATTATAAAAAAAAAACCAAAGGTGTTAGTTTTATCATATCATAAACCAACATCTAAAGTTGTTTTAAGAAATTTGCAATAGTTAAATGAGATTCTAAATTTGCATATCTAGTCTATGCTTTTATACTATTTTGAACCAACACTTTCCAATTTTGCAATAGTAGTCCTAGGGATTTATATATATATCATTCTTTTTGCACTCAATGAATCTACGCATGCTGTGAGAGATAATTACAAAGTTTCTTACAGAAAACTCAAATATATATATATATATATATAAATTAAGTATTGTTCACAAATTACTGTTCTTTAATTAGTATTTACAAGTACTGTTCATAATTACTGTTCATAAATAAAATTACTGTTCACAAATTAACTAGTAACGAAAAATTAGTATCAGAGCCTTAAGATTTTTCAGGACCTTTTTGTATGCCTAGGGAAAAACCTAGTGTTATCACTCCTAGTGATATTTTAGAAAAATATAAACCCCAGTGTATTCTACAACACACACAATTTTCTCATAGCATTCACTCAGAACATCCATAACTCAATATAATAACAGACATTCTTCTTAATTTAACAATAACACAAGAATAACAAAATTATCTTATTGAACAACTAAAGGTACTATTACAACAACAAACACTACTAATAAGCAGACTTAGCCAGAACTTGTGAACCTCATAAAATCTTAATCTAACTTCTGAATCAAAATAAAATACAACTCACAGAAAGAATTTAAAATTTTAAATATAACACTAGAGGACATAAAATATAAATGAACAGACTAAACTTTGAAAACAATTATTATGAAGAAGCAGTAGAATATTCTAAGCAATTTGCAAAAACACAAGAAAACGGATATTGTAAACTTGAAGTTATCAGAAAAGGCGATCAAGTATGAATCCAACAAAACAATACATTTCTAGCATTATTAACCTCCCTACATCACAGATTGACATTAATAGAAAATAAACTACTACAAGTTGAATCCTTAATACAACAGACAACCAAAGCCACAGGGTGGCAAGAAAGTATTAATAATCTAACAAAATATCTAAACAAACTATCTACAAGTGCACTAATTCTTAGAAAATAACCTTTAACATACGATGAGTCTGACAAGAATGCAAACTGAAGCTTTTACAGGCCCCTCACATACTATGAGAGGACAAACATAAACAAATACTACTTCCTGGTTAGATAATCTTATAACCAGAGGAAGAAACAGTAGATTAACAAGGACTTATCAATTAGAAGACTTGATAGATATAGAAAATAACAAGGTAACTTATTCAAATAAACAATTAAATACATTAAATCCAAGAAGACTATATAACCAAGGAATATTATCGTTTTCAACAGCATTATATAGACACCACATGACACAACCCTTGCACCTACCAAATGGAGGTGAAGAAAGATTAAACCTTATGACAGAAGAATCGGCTAGAACACTATCAGTAAGAAGACATAACTATATACATTTAGGCTTACTTGTATTTGGACTTAAAGGATTAATAAGAAGAAGAATAGGAGCAAAAATCTTTTTAGTTCTCTATGATTCTAGGTTCTCATACATAGAAAAAGCAATTATAGGACTTATTGAGGTAGATATGAATAACAATCTTGGAATTATCTACTTTTGTCCTAATTTTAATATGACTATTGAAGATTTCATTAAACATATTAAAATTATAGTACAAGCAAAAGGCTATGGAAATTTCCTTAAACATAACATACAGATAGATATTATTTTTTTAGGAAAAATAATGACACAAATTAATAACAGTTTTAAGGTACAAATAAATAATATTATCAAAGCCTTGACTTCTAAAGGAATCTCATTTTTGGAACCAAAAGACTTCTCCTCAGAAACATTAGCAGGGCTAGATTGGAATCTAAATTTAACCATTAACACACAACCACCAGTGCTTAGACCAACAGAATCTATTATGTATAAAAATAGACATGGACAATTGATAGTCCGTTTTAATGACTATCAAGCTTCAACATCTCAAAATGATAATGAGGAAGAAGAAAACTTTAACTTAATGAATATCGAAGGCTTACCTTATGAAACCAATCAGGAACAAGGGTTCTATGATGATTTAAATGAATACATCTACAGTTTAGTGGATACAACACCTTATACTACGTCAGAAGAATTATTAAACTTTGAAAAACTTGAAAAACAAGAATATAAGCTGGACGATGATTGGGAGTTATATTTTGATGATGAGCAAAATATCATAGCTAGAAAACAAGACCAGCAAGTAAATCTAATGAATACTGCTAATCCTACAGAATCTACAGGAACCTCTAAGACACCTTTAGATGCTCCTCTAGTAGCAGTTTGGTATCCCGAAAGTTCAATGGGAACAAAAGATTATGGCCAAGGCCATCCACCTAGAACAAGTATTGCTCCATATACAAACAACAACCCGTTACTTAGAACCATAGGAAAAAGAAGACCAGAAATCACATATTTCGGAAAAAAATTTTCAGTATTATTAAACATAGCTGAATGTGATGACCCCCAAATGTATGATACTTATTTAGAACAATGGATTGTATCAGTCCAACGTGATTATCAAGCAAAACATAAATTAGACATTGATTAGGCTATTACATTGGCTTCACAAACACTTTGTAGGTATGGATAAGCTAAAGAAAGTAAAAAAATTTGCCATAAAAATCATGAGATTTGGCAATCAAGAACTTCAACAATTCACTCATTATGAAGAACAATTTCACTTTTCAACAAGGGACAAACTTGATCATATTCAAATATGTTTAATTGACAACATATGAAACATTCCAACTATTTCGGGTGGTGTTAATTACAAAATAGCAATTATCAATGCCCTGGAAAATTACTTCCAAACAACAATACAAAATCAGTAGGGAAGAAGTTTTTCTGTTATGTGGTTTTTTCAGACAGTCAAGCAAGAGTTTATCATGACTGAAAAGAAATAACAATTGCTATATAAGACAGTGAGCACCATTCTTTCAAAGGTTTTTACTCACTTGAAGAAGCATTTAATTAAGTCAGAACAACCATTGGAGTAAATTTCTTTATCAGTACTAAAATCAGAACATGAGGACAATCACCTTCTAAAACACCTTAACCAGAAAAAACTTATGCTCAACCAGTTATTACAAGTCCTGAAAGCTCCAGTACAGAAAAATGAATTCACAGGCCCAATTATAAAACCCTGGCGTAACTAAAAGCCGAATTAGAAGAAACACTAGCTCCAAGAACATCAGAAGTCATGCTACTCGGACTTCAAAATATTATACCAGAAGAAGTTAATACTTATATCAGAAGTCTGGCTGAAAAATCTACTTTCTTGGTCTTTGCAGAGCTCTATGAAGCCTTAAAATTGTTATATCACAAGATACCTCAAGAGATGATTATCATTTATGAGGCTGAATTTAGCCAAAAATAGAAATACTAGAAAAGAAATAAAACTTGTGAAACTTCTGATAAATATGGATGTCAATGCCAATTTATATATTCCTTCATAAGGGTACATATAAACCTTGATACGTATGAACCACCAACTATCAAGGGAAGACTAATTACTCTCTTCCTGTTAATGGATTATGAATTTCTATATAAAATATGAGTACAAGACCCTGACTGTCTCCAAAACTTCACAAAAAAACTCGATTAAATTATTTCTTTAGCATTGGAAGAAGAAGAAACATATGTGATCTGTACTATTGAAAGCTCCCCCCTGAATGGATAGATTTAAAAATTAAACCAGCTAAACATCTCATTAAAATTGAGGTTAATAAGCCGACTGACACCATAGCAGAGTTCGATGATTATACTTCTGATTTTGATGTTGATTGGGATGCTTTCACTCCCCTAGCTAATCAACTAAAGCATTGGGAGAGCTTCGGTCTAAGGATCAAGATGGTCGTGGGACAGACTAGATGGTCCAAATACCTCCTAGCAGAAGAAACATACATTGAGAAAATTTACTTACCAAGAGATATGAGAACTATATTTTTTTCCTTTCTCTCTCACAACCCAACATACAGTCATTCTACAGTACTATCAAAAAAGACACAAAATTGGGCCAATAAAAGACGTGCTAGCTCGGAATTTTCTTCCTCCCGAGCCTACAGAGCAGAGCTTCTCCGAACAATCCAAAATACTCAACCTCTATCTAGCTTTAATGAAGCCTAAGGCAACAGCTCTACTCCTTCTATGGACTCCACCAGCAAAAGAAATTTAAAAAATATGATGGAACAATAGGAACCACAAACCCTGACACATCCACTTTCTCGTAACTCTACTGTTTACGCATGCCTATCAAGACCCCACTACTTTCCATGAGTGCGCCTTTCCAACACTCTTACTTGTCCTAGTGCTCCTTTACAGTCGTTGGCCTTTCCATCTGTCCCCCACTAGCACCTCTTTTCCAGCTCTTTTCCGCTACCTGCATCCTTATCTCTTCCCTCTATTTCTTCTCTCAGAGGTTGATCCTTTCTTCCTATAAAACCCCTCAAACACCCTTGAAGAAAGGGTCTCACCTTGGAGATCTAGTCTCAAGCAGCAAACAAGTTTGTGTGCATAAAAAGTTTGTAAGTCTTTTGTCTGTCGTTGTTTCATGTGCATAGCTAAGTTGTTTTCTGTAAGATCATGTACTTAGCTAAGTTATTTTCCGTAAGATCAGTAATTTATATTATGGAAGTATAAAAACCTTTTTTTAAGCATAGTAGTCTCTTTTGGTCCCTACTTCTCCTTAGTCCTTATCTAAGTAACCTTTGGTGAACAGTAACTGTATGAGAAAATTTGTATAAGTCCTATGCAGAAAAAAATAATTAGAGACTTAGTTCTCTATCTTCTTACAGACGGGATAACAAAAAGAGTTTCTCTACATGTGAAACTCATTGGAAAAGCAGAAAAACTATAAGCAACCACACTGGTAAACCTATTCTTTAAAACCAAAACCTAAAAAAAAATATCACAATTACTGTTCATAATTATTATTCACAAGTATTTTTTTACAAATTACTATTCACTATTCACAAATTACCCTTTACAAATATATATATAATTGTCTATATTCGACACCATAAATGATATTATTATATATACAAATTTAAATTAGCTAGTAATTTAACTACTATTTTAGTATAATAATACTCAATAATATTTATATTTTTATATCACAAAAATAAACAATATAAATTTTCTACTTACACAATAACAATAATCTCATTCAATTTTAATAATGTTCCTTAATTCATACTTAATTTAAAGGTCAACGACGTAGCGAAAATTATTGATATCTTTAATTCAAACATGAACGTCGAAAATAATTTTCTAAAGTCATGTTGTTTTCGTAGAATATCACGCAATAGTCATCCAAAAACTCATTATTTTTTTAAAAAATGAATATTATTGATAAAAAAATAATTAAATAAATATTTAAATAATTTTAGAACCCTAATCTTAACTTTATAAAAGGAGAAAATAATCTAAATTATAAAATAATTCAAAAGATAATTAAAAAATTAAAAAATTTCCGAGCCTCTACAAGAATTTAAATAGTATTTGTTGGGTATGAAATTAGACGGTTATAAATTTCATCCGGTAATTAATTGTAGATCTTTGAACAAATTTCAATTTGTTATATTATAGGTCTCGTAATTCAATTCGAATTAAAAATTATGATCTCTTAAAATATTTATCGATCATATTCTAATTCTACTCTGATCCCATTTTGATTTTATCGATTCTGTTATAATCACACCGATCTCATCGATTCTATTTCAATTTTACTATGAAAAATAATCTATCATAATCTAGAATGGATTCAATATTTTAGATCGTAAAATTATATGATTCTATGATCTAACATCGTGATTTTGTGCAGGGCTTCCCCATTTTGCCGATCTGGATCTGCAGATATGTCAAGCTCTGACAGTGGCAGATGATCACCTGTGAGGTTCTGTGTGGTAGGTAAGTCTTATCTTTAAAATTACGAAAATTTTAAAAGTGATATTTAACTTTCAAATTTTTTTAAGGTGTACATGTTTCATTTTATTCATTTTATCTTTCTCGTCAATAGAGGATTAAATTCCATTTTTTTTTTCAAAATATCTGAAGTGTTAATTTTTGAAATCCAAAATCATTGTAATATTGATTTTCTAAAAATTAAATCACACTTTTCTGATTTTTCTATCTTTAAAAATAGAATAATATTGACCTTTAAAATACAGCGAAATATAATATCATAATAATATTAATTTTTAAATTCAACGTCAAAGTTGATGATTTTTTTAAAGTAACACCACCATCATAGTTGACATTTAATAATACTTTTGCTACCATTTAATAATACTTTTGAAAATAATAATAACACTAATAAATATTAATACTATATGTGAAATAATAAGCATAATATATTTAAAAACACAACAATTTATTAAACCACACACCAAGTTAAAATTCATAAATACTCAAATTACACGCATTATTTTTTAAAATTTTTAAATCACGCATTAATTTTTAAAAATATACTTTTATCCTTTATCCTTAATCAACTACTTGAACAAACAGGTGAGATGATTGTTCGATCACACAATAAGAAAATCTTTAGCTGAGCGATCGCCTGATTATGATTTTGCCGCCAAATTATCATGAAGAGTTGGCTGCGAAATTACAATTAGATGGTCATAAAATCACAGCTAGGCGGATTGAACGATTGCTTGATATTACTCTTTACGGCTGAGCTAGCCATGAAATTGCGACTGCATGATGGAGCAGTCACTTGGTTGTGAAATTGTGGCTAGCTTGACTACCGCACTGTGTGGTTACTCCGGCTTGCTACAAAAGAGGGTAAAATAGTATCTTAAAAAATAATTTAATAATTTGAAAAATAAAATGTATGATTTATTTATTTGGATATTTGAGAAACTTATGTGCTTGAAAAAAAATAATTAAAGTATTAATATATCATTATTATTTACTGTCTGAGAATGACTCATAACATTAACACATTAGCCAACCCTGAAGGCCTGAACCATGACCGACCTGACCTCATCAAGTCCTTTGACAATGAGACGGAAGAACAACGAAACCACAAATCCACCGACCCCCTCCACTCGATAGATCGAGATTCAAGAGCAAAATAAATCATCGAAATTCCTCTTCCGATTGTTCTCGGACCCTGGCCGGCTGCTTGGCTACCGTATCTATGCACTTGGGTGGTGGCGCCAGGCCGGATCCAGCGGCGCCCTGACCTTCGTCACTAGGAACTTATAGCGTCATGGCTGCGATGGACATCTTCGACGAGTACTTCAAGCAGGCCGATTTGGATCGCGATGGTAGAATTAGCGGCGCCGAGGCTGTCGCGTTCTTTCAGCGATCTAATTTACCCAAAAACGTATTAGCTCAGGTTGGATTTTCTCGTTCTCATTTCTTGATCTGTTGGTTGTTTCCTGGCAGATCCGATTTCTTTGGTGTTGATGAAATTCTAATGAGGGTTTTATATTGACTACCTTTGTGATGAAAGGTTGGTATTTGTTCATAGGTCTTTAAAGTAACGAGTAACACTAGTTCTTAGTATGATTGAACCACGAATGGTTCCATAACTCGATGCGTTGGGTAAGAACAGATGAAAGTTAAACAGATCTTGTATCTAGATGCCGACTTCATATCCAAAAGTAAATTTTGGTTTGCACCTCGAAATTTTAGCAGAAGAATCATTTCTGATTTTCTGTGTCATGTAAGAGTTCCTTGAATTTGGACTTTGGCTTTTGGTTGACTATCAAAATCCAATTCTTCTAGCATACTAAAGGATCCTAAGAAGATATACTTGCCTCAATTTATGAAGAAGATTGTAATTGTGATGATTTCTGATGTTTGTTAGTTTGAATAGTCCCATAGTGCTAGTAGAGATGAATTTTTAAGGATTGTATACATACTCATTATGGGCATAAAGCCCATGGTTTTTGGCTTTGGTTATAAATGATACAACAACAACAACAACAACCGAGCCTTATCCCACTACGTGGGGTCGGCTATATGGATCCTTTTACGCCATTGAGCTCTATCCCCTACTATATCATCATCTATATTTAAATAAATTTTATCTTATTTTATTGTTGCTAATCAAGTCTTTTTTGGTCTTCCTGGCTTTGGTTATAAATGATATTAAAGCTAAATTGACAAATAGTATTATAAATGTGACGAGAACTAAAGTTTAATTCTTAAAAACACCAAAGATAATAGTGTAGCATATAGAAGACATTGGTAGTGGTGTGAAAAAATTTAAGAAAAAAAGACTAGGTCTAAGGATGACATTTTAAATATCTTCGATCATAAAAACTAATAGAATTTCTCTAACAATCTAATAATTAAGAAGGATATTTACCATATTTTTAATACTGGAGAGGTAAATTATAAAGATTTAGTTAAAATTAGATGTATAAAAGATGATTAAAAAATTCTTGTTGACCACTCTAAATAAATTTAAGCTTTGGAGATTGACATCAATACTTCCATTATTGTCATGATGATGATCATCATCATCAAATAAAATTGTGTTTTTTATATTGATCTTCTTTTCCCTCTGTTGAGCTCTATGCAAGGATTATTGTAAGTAATATTGAAATCAATTATGTTATTTTTATAACATTAACTAGATTTTTTTAGTCTCCTACATAACTACTCTTCTTTTCTTTAATTATCTTCATCATAATCATCACCATAACAACAAATTGTGGTTGTCCCAATAATTTAGAGCCGACTACATATATCTTAGCCCTTTACCGATAAGAATAACAACAACAACAACCAAGTCTTATCCAACTAGGTAGGGTCGGCTATATAGATCCTTCAACACCATTGAGCTTTATCCCCTACTATATTATTATTATTTATATTTAAATAAATTTTATCTTTTTTATTATTATTGCTAACTAAGGTTTTTTTGGTTTTTCTTTTTCTCGTTTGATGTGAACATTTGTTATAGTTTCACATTACCTATCCCGAACATTTATTGGTTGTATAAGTACTTGTTCTTACCATCTTAAATGTGTTTTCCAGAGTTTTCCCTCAATAGTTGCAACCCGATTTTCTGTCTAATATTTTCATTTCTCATCCCATCCATCCTTGTATGTCCGCACATCCACCTTAACATTCTCATTTTTGCAACTCTCATCTTCTGCTCATATGCTCGAGACATAGCCCAACATTTAGCTCAATATAATATAGCAAGTCTAACTACTGTTTTGTAAAACTTTCCTTTAAGTTTTGGAGGTACTTCACGGTCACAACATATTCAAATCAATTAAATCATAATTTTATTACTTTAACTAAAGATTTCTTTAGTCTCCCTTTGCCACCTACACCTACCTCTAGTATCGATTTGACTCTTATTTCACCATCACCATAACTAAATATTTCTTTAGTCTACCTTTACCACCTACGCCTTACCTCCATTTGACTCTTATTTCATCATCATCAACAACTTGTATTTTTCCCAACTGTTTGGGATTGACTATGGATTTTATCTTTCTATTGAGCTTTATCTTGGGCTCCATCACTAGTATAATTTAAATAAACTAAATCTGCTTTTATTACATTAACTAAAGTTTTCTTTAGTATCACCTTTTGCCTATTACACCTTCTTATCTCATTTATTTACTCTTAACTATAGAATTAATTATTCACCACAAATATGCCTAAATCATCTCAATTTATTTTTTCTCTCATTGTCATCAACTAGAAGGATACCTAATTGTTCTCACACATCTATCTTAGCAATATCAACTTTGATGCATTGACTTTTTTTCTTTATTTCTTTTTGCATATGTCACTTTTTAACAAGTCAACTTTTCAATCCAAAAAGTATACAAGCTTGCACTATAATAGCCTAAGGGCTTGTTACCACTATGGAGATGAGAGGATAAGAGAGAGGAGAGGAAAAAAAAGTTAACTTCTCTATTTATCTTGTCTTTACCAAGAGAGAGGAGAGGAGAGGAGAGAAAACTATGATATTGTCCTCATCTTGTCGACCATAGCCTTGCTCGTGTGCGCACCCTGTTCATGGTTGTTCATCTTGTAGACCATTTATCTTGTGTTACTTGTTTGCTCACCGCACACCTTGTACATGGCCACATCCATTGTTCTTTGCTCATGCTGTGGTCTCATTCTCATTTATGCAAGCTGACCACCTCTGTGTTTGTTGTTGTGCAATGACACCACGGTCTTGCTCTCTCTCGTGCACATTAATTGCCGCTAGTGGTTCTCCGAGCTCACTGCACTCCTATTGGGAGGGAAGGGATAAGTTGAAGATATAGTGCTATGCTTGTCCAAGTTTAGGACACATTTTGGGGCTAAAACACTCAGTGGGAGAGCTATCTGATCTCCTCTTTGCCAATTTTTAGTAAACAAAGTAAAGCTAGGTAAAGAGGCTGTGATGGACATATGAGAATCACCAAAGATATGAATATGAAGCTCCTCTATGTTTTAATTCATTGTTTATCCTATTAAAAGATGTCTTCATTAATATCTCTGTCAAGGTTAATAGATAGTTTAGGGATTATAAATTTGTTTCATTGTTCGTAAAGTTAAAATCAAGTGAGGTTAATTCATTTTTTTGAGAGAAAATCATTGTAATAAAAAGTATAGTTACTCACACCATTATTGAAGTTTAATTAATTAAAATCAAAATATAGTTTGATCCATGATTTACAATCTTATGCTGTAACGAGCGGTACCGGCGAAACATTTCGTTCTACCCGCCGACCGGTATGACACAGAGATCGGCACGCGCGTCGCGCGACCTTTGCAACCGGCCAAGAGGGGTCGCGTGACCCTAGCGGCCGTGTCGGAGGGGTCGTGCGACCATAGCGGCCACGCCGAGGGGTTGCGCAGTTGTTGAGTTTGTGGTTGTGAAATTTTTAATTAAAACTTTAGTTTAATAACTACAATTAACTCCTAGCTATAGCAGCGATAATCTAAATAGACTTAATAAAATCCTAGTAGAACTATCCTATTAATTTAATATATATATATATATATATATTATTTATTTTAATTTTAAAAATATGTAATAAAAATTATTTATTTATCATATCAAAGATCTCGTATTTTTTATTTATTTTTAATATTTAGAGAGACTTTATTAAATAATAGACTATCCTATTAACTTAAAATATATATATATATTATTTATTTTAATTTTAAAAATATATAATATTTTTTTTATCATATCAAAGATCTCATATTCTTTTTTTAATTTTTTAATTTTTTTTCATATTTTTATTTTTTAAATATTTAAATTATTATTATTTTTATTTTTATTAATATATTTTATATTAAAAAAATACCGAAACCATATCAATACATACCGAAACTCTAATACGGCTCGAAATTTAAACATGGTTTGGCCAGATAAGTCATACAATGCAGTTTTGAGAATTAAGATGATGCTTAATGCATTGGGCAAATTTTTTTATTATAATTTCATAAGAATTAATGTAACATACAATGTTGGTTCTAGTTATGTATGGATCAAGTTGATAAGTGGAAACATGAAATTTTGTGATATTGAGAAGAAAGATAAAAAGTAAAAGTGTGAAACAAATGATTAAATGATTATTGAAAATCAATTGGATATACATTTTGAAGATCAATTGTATATGCAGTATTTAGACTAGTGAGGAATACCGAGCAAAGAAGAAATGTTTTCACATTATCTCCATTGACTTGGAAAAACTAAGTTACTAGGAGTTTAACAAATAATTTTCTACAATTGTAGCTTTTCGCCTAGGTACGATTTTAAATCATATTCAAGAAATTCTACTTAATTTATGTTATTTAGTTTTGTAAAATAAAATCAGAGATTGAATTCTGTAAAGAAACTTTGAAAAAGGAAGGGTTTAAGCTAGTTAGAATAATTTAGTTTCAATAATAAGAACAATAGAAGTGAGATATCTTAAGTTTGATGGAGAAGAAATCCATATAACTATTGTATCTGTGATTCAACAATGAGATATTAATCATTATGCCATTTTAATAGGATACAATCTATAAGACACAATCTGAGTTGCTGAACTGAGAGGAATTTTCAGATTTTTGTGTGATCATCTCGCACCCTTAGATCCAAAGAATTTTGAAAAGACTATGAAATCTGATTATATTTATGTCTGGAAGACAGGAAACATGTATGGAATGTTGGTATAATAAATATGGAAACGTGAGAATAGATATTTGAGGCTAATGGAAGGATAAAACAAGGGTAGTTGTATCTCAAAATTGTGCATCTGGAGTTAGGTAACATAACTTAAATTCAGGCCTAGACATCAGATTCTGAACATATGATTTCATAAACCAAATTGTTCATCTCCCTCCAAATGTGACGTGCTTATTCGTTGCTGATTGGTGATGAAAGAAATGATTAAAATAAGTAAACCATATGGGAGGGTGATCACAACCATCATAATGAGGAAATTCCAAATGAACTGGCCAAAAGATTTTGGAGGCAACTATGATGTTCCATGTCTGCCAACTCCATTCAACAGGGTGAGTTGTGATGTTAGAAATCTTGAGATCTTTTGCAATGATATTCAACCTGGCTTAGATCCCATTGCCCTCAATGTGATCTCATGTTTGATCTTCTTTATATCGTCTCAACAATGAAACCAACTATTTGCTGAAAACTATCACCCATGTGGATCTCTGATACCAAATTGATATGACCTTAGAAAGCTCGAGTAAGGATCTTGTCCACTAGCATTGCTAATCTGATGTTCTGATGAAAGACAATCTCGTCTTCATTGAGCTGATGAGTTTCCTCACTGGGCTGCCCTTATGCCCTATGTTGTTCTGGAAGGAAGGGAATTGAGTTACATTAAATTTTGTAGGCTTGTTCAAGGACAAACATAACCTCTTGATCTTTGTTGTATAACACAATATTTTTGGAGAAGATAATGGTTAATCACATTTTTTCATTTCTCTGTAAATATAATACAGTTACATGATATGATGTCATCTCCCTAATAACTTCTCTCCATAACCGACCTCCAGTGCACACTCCATTAATATAGTTCTTCAATGGTTTCACTCATGGATCTTAACATAACCCACAACATACAAACCACACTCTGATGTGATATCTGCACAGAACACCTGGACATTAACACAATACATACTACTTCCATGCGCCATGTGCAAACAATTTATTGCTTGGATAGTTATTTCTTCGTTGGAAGCTGCTGTTCTTGGATTTTTTTTTCCTTGTGGCATTGATACTTCTGCCTCAGCTGCTCTACATCCTTGTCGCTTTATAGAGTCCAAATGCATATATGATCCATATGGTTGGATCTGAAATAGTTGACCCATATTGGTTTGCTTGGAGGGGATAATTTAATGAAGGCATGTGGTTGTTGATAAAAAAATAACAACAAAAAAAAACTATTGAATATTCACATGTCAATTTTTTTTGCAAGAATGTGTTTAAACAAATGCCCTTGAATCATATGCAGAATCACGTGGTTCTAAGATCTTAGCCTTGCAGTTCATCTTACAGTTTGTTCTGGCATAAATCTGGGAAATAAACAATGAGAGGGGAAGTGGTTGATTGGAATAAGTAACCAGATAGCCAACGACAACAAAAAATACTCCTATGCAATCATTTACCTGCCTTTTTTCTGGGGTTGTGCTGAGGTCAGGCAGCATATAGCAATGAGATCATTTACCTGTATTTTTTCTAGTGTCAAAAGTTGATATTAAATGATGATCTCTGTTTCCTCATAGCAAAACATGTTAATTTTGCCTTTATAACTTGGGTAAATCCCCCATGCACTCTCCAAACTTGCTTCTGAACAAGGTACTCTTAATTATTTGTATGGCTCCTAATATCCTAGGTGCTTGAAAATTAAAATCCTCAGGAGCCATGCCTAAATTTTAAGCAATCTGTTGTGCTTCTTTTAGGCAATCTGCTTTGCTTCTTCAGTTAACTGTGCTAACATTATTTTTTCTGACTGAAGTTTTTTTTTTTTTTTTTGCAATTTGACATAAAGTTTTGTCTATGATAACATGTTGTTTCTTGTAACCATGCCTTTTGGATCTTATGACGACCATACTAGAGGGCTCTGCTCATTGTTCTACTTTCTTGTGTTTGTTTTATGCAGGTATGGATGCATGCTGATCAGAATCGAACTGGTTTCCTTGGTCGAACAGAATTTTATAATGCCCTGAAACTTGTGACTGTGGCACAAAGTGGTCGTCAATTAACGCCGGAAATTGTAAAGTCAGCACTATATGGACCAGCTGCAGCCAAAATTCCTGCTCCGAAGATAAGTCCAGTCTCTTCATCTGTACCCCAGATAAATTCTGCAGTTGCACCTCCACCTGCGGTCAGAGCCAATGCTTTGCGCCCACCTTCTAATCAGTTTAGCAGCATAACACCAAATGTGCCTCAAAATTCTGGTTTGAGGCCAACACAGGCTCCACCAAATGCAGTTGTGAACCAACACTTCTTCCCCACAGCAAATAACAATTTCACTAGGCCACCTCTAGCATCTGCTGGCACTACTTCACCTCAACTGCAGGCAGGCAATCTAGGATTAATAGGAGGCAGTGTTGCAAGTCCACGTTTGCCAAACTCAAGCTTATCAACTGATTGGATTCCTGTTAAATCAAGTGGAGCTTCAGTTGGAGTGACTTCTCAGACTCCTATTAGGGGAAATATTTCATCTCAAACTCCGGATGGGTTTGGCTTAGCCTTTTCAGATACAACAGGAGTGCCTTCTAATGCACAAGCACAACCGATGCAAACACCCTCAATTGTGACAAAACCTAATGATCTGAACTTACCATCATCTACACCCACACAGTTAAAGCCACCTGTTGCATTATCTTCTAATTCATTTTTTGGAGGGGATCTTTTTTCTGCAACTTCACAGGCAAAATCAGATGCTAAAGTGAATCCATCTAGCATTGTCCCTGTGGCTTCTGGTCCTCAAAGTTCTAGTAGGCCTGGTCAACTTGATCCTACTCAAATTGTTCGGTCAGTTCTTCCTGCTGGAAGTCAGCTGCAACAAAGTCAAACAAGTGTAAATCAAAATCAATCTGATAACCTGAAAACCAGTCCATCATTGCCTACTAATTCTTCTTCAAATCAGGCATGGCCAAAGATAAGTCAAGCTGATACTAAGAAGTACACTAATGTATTTGTCAATGTAGACAAGGATAGAGATGGAAAAATTACAGGCGAACAGGCACGAAGCCTCTTCTTGAGTTGGAAACTCCCTAGAGGTAATGATCATATCACTTCTTAAGATTGTACTACAAGTATTCTAGTGGAATGAGCTAATGAAATAACCAACAAGTTACCGAAGTTCTTGAGATGAAGAACATATTTGTTGTTAGAAAATATTCTCAATTTTTTAATCACACTTCTCTTTTGATTTCCATGATTATTTTTATTAACTTGATTGCCCTGTGATAACATCCAACTTTAGCTTAATAGTTTTTACTTCGTCCTATGCTTTCATATGTACACACTAACTTTTCATGCACTATTTAGAGCATGGTTTGAAATCTCGTATCGTGTCGTGTAAAACAGTCGAAATGTATCATTTTAGTAAATCACTGATACTCGATACCACTCGACACCAAGGTTCAAAATTTTGATTCGTGTCATAGTTTTGATCTTTGATTGAAAAGATCCTCTTTCAGTATTGTGCCAACGCTTCGATACACAGTGTTGGTGACAAATTGGAGGTTGATGGAGTAAGGAGATGAAGCAAAGGAAGGAGACATTGTGTATGCTGAGTGATATCGAGTTTCAATAATTTACCGAAATGATACTTTCGACCATTTCACCTCTCATGGTACAAGATTTAAAAGACAATGTCTCTTTCCTATGCTTTATTTCTTTCTTCAGTTCCAATCCATTACCGATACTATGCATCAAAACATTAGCACATTACCGAAATAGTTTCGTTCTAGTCAAAGACCAAAACTTCAGCAAGGATCAAAATTTTGAATCTTGATGTAGAGAAATATGAATCTCACCTAAATGGGCCTTGTTACCCTTTGCTACAACAATCAGTATTCTTTATCTTTTCTTGGAGATTTGATCCTTGACTTAACATGATGGGAGGGAAGGATGGCTTGTGGTTCCTCGCTTTGGAATATCAAGCAAGCAGCACCTTTTTGTCTGCATGTGAATAGTGGCAATGGAGGAGGGACTGCATCTGGAATTTGTTATTTTTTTGTTGTATTGTCTGACTCATGCCTTACTGTGGATGATTGCACCATTTCTTAATAATGAATGATATGCTGGAAGTCTGGTACATGTATTCAATTATATTACTTTCTGCATATAATGTTATTATACTAATTTATAATTATCCTATTTATTAGTCTTTTGTCTTATGCTCTAGAATTGTACTAAAAGTTAATATGTAGACTCAATCAACTTGCTTGTTTTCTCCTCTTGGCATATTGGTTATGTTTTCTGTTCTTTTTGGGTGTCAGAGGTCTTAAAGCAGGTGTGGGATTTATCTGACCAAGATAATGATAGCATGCTGTCTTTGAGAGAGTTTTGTATTGCTCTTTATCTGATGGAAAGATATCGGGAAGGGCGTCCTCTTCCACCTGTGCTTCCAAATTCCGTTATGTATGATGAAACACTACTGCGTGCGGCTGGTATGCCTTCAGCTGCTTATGGTGTTCCAACATGGCAGCCAGGTGCTGATTTATGTTACCCTTGTCTCTTTATGCCCTGACATCTTGTGCTAAATGCTATTATGCATTAGGATTACCACAACAAGGACACCCTGGTCATCGTCCTCCAATACCAACTGGAGTAAGGCCTCCAATGCCAAATTCTATCCCTTCACAGGCTTTCAATGCAGGACACTTGATGCCAAAAAACTTAGGAACACTTGGGACAAACGATAACTTTGTAAAGGATCTTCAGAAAGATGGACACACTACATTGAGCTCAAATAATGAAGCAGCAAATGTGGACAATAAAGTAATTTCTGATCTGAAAGCATTTCCATTTTTATGCTAACTAGCAACGAAAGTAACTTTCTTAAAGGCTACATGAGTTAGTATACACATCATAATTGGTAATATCTATGTTTGAAAGTCTTTTTTAATTTGACTATATCTTGTCCTAGTATGACTTTTGTATTGTATATAATCTTCTATAATGGTGGCATACACTAATTTGGTATGGGCCAAACTGCATACCTCAGCACCATACCAAAATGGTGTACAAGTCAAGCTTAGGTTTAACAGAATCTGTTTGTGGCCAACTTGCTGCTTGATTTTGTACGTTAAGTTTTTTATTTGATGAAGTGATTTTTATCAGTGAAATAAATTCTCTCGTGTTACATACTAAAACCATAAATATTCAAGCATTTAATAGTCTTCAAGTAAATGGAGGTTGTGGTTCATTTATCATTAATCAATATGTTTATGGAGTGAATGAATGGAATTGTGGTTACTTGGATTTGTCAGAGATAAATCAGAAACAGACAAACATCAAGCTCTCCTTTTATGTTAGACACATTAAACTTCTTTCCCATTTGAGATTTCACTTTTTCAACTAAAATATTGCTTATCAACTTTTTATGTATGTATATCAATAGTTATTTTATAACAGTCACATAGATTTTACAGAAATGCAAGTACTCTTTAGGCGTCAAATGTTTTTCTTATTTATCTTTGTTTCAGGTTCAACAATCAGAAAAGCAAATCCTTGATTCAAAAGAGAAGCTGGAGTTCTACCGTACCAAGATGCAGGAACTTGTGAGTCTTTTTCCACAAACAGTTGGATAAAATCACAAACAAATTATTTAAGAAACCATTTACTGTAATATCTGATTAGAATATTGTTGACAACCTATTTGTGAATAGAATAGGATTTGATTGTAAACATACAGATCATAGAGTTGTAAATATAAAATGACAGTAATGGTAAATACATATATGTATGGTAGAGGGGACTACCTAATGTGAGAATCCTAATAACTTTCCCTAAATTTATCATGGTATCAGGGCTTCCTTATCTGTATTTTCTCCTCAATTCATCTTTATGTTCTGTGACCTTGTCACCTTATAGAGACCATATATCAGATTACTTTCTGTGTTGTGTATTTCCATATTTCTCTCTCAACAAAGCTTCTGTTTGTCCCAGATTGATTGCTGCTTTCTGTTTGTTTATCTTGTGATTTCAGTATCATGATTCCATCTGTCACCGTACCTCAGATCATCTGGGTGGAATCCTGCGGACTCTTGTGTTCTCAGCTATATCTGGGGGAAGCTGCTGCTTCCCAGTTCTTCTGCTGAAGAGGACGCAGATACAAATCAAAGATTAGATCTGTTCTGAGACTCACTGTCCTGGAAATCATTGTTGTTTTTCAGATCTTGGATAGGAAATGTGTTTTTGTCATGCCCTAGGGTATTATTTTCATTTACTAGGAAGGACCCCACTTGGTGACAATATTCTTAAAGGGAACTAAGAGATATATGAACAGTTTGTTAATTTTTAATTATAGAAAAACAATATTTTTTATTTTTTAAATCTTCACAAATAATATATCTCTAATAAACTCATCACCTATAAATCTACTAAAAAGTGAATTACTAGAGTCAATATCCACAGTATAATAATATCATCATATGTATAGAATAAAGCCTTCACTAGTAATATACAACAATATAACACCCTCACATAAATAAATAGTGACCGTGGATGACTGACCACAACTACATATGGACATTTAGGTACTTTGGTATAAGGGTATACTTGAATACGATGACCTACCACAACTACATATGGGCATTTAGGTACTATGGTATAAGGGTATACTTGAATATGATGACATCAAGTTTGAAAATGATGGCCAAGAGTGTACTCGGTGAGTTAAGAGTACGAGCATCACTAAATAAAGAATCGCAGTGGTGGAATGAGGAATTATAGAGAAAGTGACTAAAAAGCAAATAGCTTATAAGCTACTATACATTTGTAAGAATGAAAAAAACTTACAAAAGTATGCAATAGCCAAAAAAAAAGGCCAAGAAAGCATAGTTTGAAGTCCATAATAAAGCTTTTGAATGCTTGTATCAATAGCTTGATACAAAAGAAAGGGACATTTATAAAATAGTTAAGGCAAGAGAGGAAACACAATATTTTACTCAAATAAGATGCATTAAAGATAATCCAACAAGTACTAATGAATGATGAGAAAATAAAAGAGCGATGGAGAGGTATTTTGATCAATTTTTTAATAAAAGTTTGGATGACCAACTTAGGAAATTTAAGTTGATTAAAGGAGTATATAAATTTAAATTTTATTGGAGAATTCAAATTTTTAAAATAAAACGAATGTTAAATGAGATGTAAAATAGGAAAGTGGTATCAGATGATATTTCAATAGAGGTGTGTAAGTGCTTAGGGAAGTAGAGTAGCGTATTGAATCACTTACGAAGTTATTTAACCTCATTAAAAATGAAGAAAATAAATGACCTAATGAATCATACTATGAAACTTTGGGAAAGAGTGTTAGAAAAAAATTAAGAAAGGAGACCAAGTCACTAAAAATCAATTTGGATTATGCCTTAAAGGTCGATGATGGAAATTATACATCGACAATTAATTGAAAAGTATTAGGAAAAGAAGCTACGTATGATACTCAGAAAAAACTTATGATAGAGTTCTAAGAGAAATTATATAGAAAATTCTAGAAAGGAAAGATGTTAGCATAGCATATATAAAAACAATTAAGAATATGCACGACAATGCTATGACAAGAGTGAAACTTCAGGTGGATTAATATAAGTCCATATATTTTGTACATCTCCTTTGTTCTTATATAAGGGAATTAGAGTATTTATCCTCCATTGATTAGTTTTTTTTTCTCCATTTTAATATCAGATTGAATAACTTTGTAAGTCATTCAATACTTTTTTTCCCTAAGCACTTTCATACCTCTATCGAAAAATCATCTAGTCCAACTATTTCATTGTGTATCCCATTTAAAACTTATTCTACTTCTAAATTTTGAATTATACGATAAAAATTTAAATTTCTATACTCATTTAACCTATTTAAATTACCTAAGTTAAGTTGATCACTTAAACCTTTATTAAAAAATTGATGAAAATATCTTTCCTATCGCTCTTTTATTTTCTCATCATTTAATAGTACCCTATTACATTTATCTTTAATACATTTTATTTGGATAAGATTTCTTGTTTTCCTCTCTCCTACTTTAACTATTTAGTAAATGCCTCTTCTCCTTCTTTTATATACAATTTTCAATATAAGCATTCAAAAGTTTCGGTCTTGGCTTGATTCACTACTTTCTTAGTTTTTTTTCTTAGCTACTGTATACTTTTTAAAATTTTCCTCATTCTCACAAGTGTATGAAATCTTATAAATTGTTCATTTTTCTTTTACTTTCTCATTCCGCCATCAAGATTTTTTATTTGGTGGTGCACATTCCTTTGACTCATCGAGTACACTCTTAGTTATTATTTTCAACTTTCATATCATCTTATTCCATATTGTATTCGAGTCACCGTATATTTCTTCTAATACTTGTACTTTTACCCTCTCCTTAAATATGTTTTGTTTCCCATCCTTTAACTTCCACCACTTAATTCTAGGAGTCATATATATTTTCCTTTTATTGATACTATGCTTGAGGTGTATATCGAAGGGGAGTCTTGGCCAACGGTAAAGTTGCTGTCGTATGACTTGGAGATCATAGGTTAGAGTCTCGGAAACAACCTCTTGCAAAACAAGGTAAGACTGCGTACAATAGACCCTTCTCCAGGACCCCGTATTCGTGGAAACTTTGTCCACTGGGCTGCCTTTTTGCTTGTGGCATATGTCCAACGCTATTAACCTATGCTGGGTAGTTAAGTTTTCTCTAGGATAACTTTGCAATCTCTATCAATCTTTCTATCCTTTTTCATAACCATAAGAAAGTCAATTTGCGATTTATTATTCCTACTTTTGAACATGATCAAGTGTTATTCACTTTTCTTAAAAAACATATTATGCTATCACAAAATCCAATATAGTTCTTCATTTTTTGTTTCAAACCTATAACCCCCATATACCATATCATATTCTTCATTTTGCACTTGTACATGCCCATTTAGATCTCTTTCTATTAAAATCATTTCGGTTGACGGAATATTTTATAATACCTCATCTAGGTCGTCCTAAAATCTAGATTTGGTGTGTTCATCTAATTCTACTTGAGATGCATATATACTAATTACATTAATAGCTTCTTTCGTCGCCATTATCTTGAGAGCTATAATCCTATCCCTTTCTAACTACTCATACTACATCCATTAGCCAACTATAGACAAGAATACCTACTCCATTTCTTATTTTACTTCTTCCTGTGTACCATAACTTAAAATCCAAATTCTCTATCATATTTGCTTCTATCCTATCCATTTTATCTCTTGTACACATAAAATATTAATTCTTTCTTTTAATCATCATATTACTAGTGAGTTCCTAGATTCCATATTCCAAATCTTAGAAAATTAATTTTCTTATAATATTTGTTCTTACCCAACTTATGGTGTGAGAACTCTTGCATATTTAATACTATACCCAAATTCTCATGGAGATGTAGTAATCTTTGCCGAGACGTTACATTGGACCTTGCAACATGTTCTTTCCGGGGAATATCCTAGCATTAGCACAATAGTTTGATGAATTCATTCATTGAACATTTGCTTGAAAGTCCACATTGGCCGGCAACCTAACATGTAACCCTTTAAATCATAGAAGCATAATATACAATTTATTTTATATATTTATTCATGCATAAGGCTCCGAGCGTTTGAAAATCAAGCTACTATACCGAATATGTATAAAAATATCTCAAAAAAATTCTATCTAATAGTAATAATATCACAAAAATCTAGAAAATTAATTAAAATTCGAAGTTGACTGATCCATTCTTGATCCCTCTGTCGCGATATAATCCCAATTTCTGAACAAGATATCTACTATTGAATAATAATTTATTTTCCATCCTAAACTAGATGCGCAAACCTAAAATAAAAATTAAATAAATTACCCTCGAGCGTGAACCTAAATGTGATTAGTCTAAAACAACCAATCATTTCTCCAATGTTAATCATACAATATCTCACCAATTGTTACCTTTAATTGGCTAGTGTGCAAGCAACGACCTTGTTCAAGGACATCAAAAAGCTTGGAAAATGATAAGGGCTTGTAGTCTCTCTTGGCTGGGCTAGAAGAAGTCGGCTAGTGGATGTGGGTGTTGGAGGAGGGTCCTCTCAACTCGACCAATAGCATCTAATTGATAGGTTGTGGGCATTGGAAAAATAAGAGAGAAAGAAAGAGGGAAGGGAGGAGGGTCCTCTCAGGTTGTCATCGAAGGAGGCTTCTCTTGGCTCCAGCAGCGAGCAACAATGATTGCCCTTATGCACACACACAGGAAAACAGAAGAGGGAGAAGAGGATTGGGAGGAGAAGAAGAGAGATATCGGTGGAAGAGGATGGATGTTGGAAGAGGTAGTGTTTATCATCCAGGAAGAGTGGTGTTGCATTGCTCGCATCAGAGGAAGCAGAAGATGAGAAGTGTAGTGTTGGGCACGTGGAATAGGAGAGGAGAGGAGCGGTAGTGTTCAGGCGAGGGAAAAAATGCATGACTGGGAGAGAGAAAAGAGAAATTATCATACCCAATTACTCAAAAGTTCTCTAATTTGTTAATGTTTATCCCCGTTTAAAACTTGATTCGACAAATGATTTGAAATCTCATATTGTACCGGATGAAAAGTGTCAAAACATATTGTTTCGATAAATCACCGAAACTCCAGTCGTGCCATACTTTCAGTCTTTAATTAGAAAGATATTGTTCTAGTATGGTGTTAACGCTCCGATGCATGGTGCCAATAGATCGGAGGTTGAAGGAGGAAAGAAACATTGTTTGTAGAGTTTCACTAATTTACTAGAATGATATATTTTGACCGTTTCTTTTGGTGTGGTACAAGATTTAAAATTATGCTTAGCACAGACAATGTCTTTTTCTATCTTCAACTCTAATCCATTACCGACACTAAATATCGAAACATTGACATGATGCTAAAATAGTATTGTTCCGGTCAAAAACCGAAACTTTATCACGACTCGAAATTTTGAACCTTGGTTTGGCTATAAACTAGCTAAAATAAATCCAAATTGACCCCAATTTGAACCTATATGCCCCTAATCACCACGACTACTTAATGGGTTTAATTCGAAACCAATTCGATTTCAACTTGGTATTTAAGATAATTCAATTAAAATAATTCAATTTCTTATTTTGTTGTTTTGATTTTTTTAGAAAAATTAATTTAAGATGCAAAAATTTTAAATCAATTAAAATTGATAATTTACATCTCCCTCATTAAATTTCTAAGGAGGGCATCTTATTTAAGATGTACATCTTATTCTCATGCTCCCAAGTCACTTCCTAAACTAAAGTAATCCTCATAGGGTTGAAGCGGTATTGTGAGATTCTCCAAGATATGTGTCAGATTCAAAACATACTTTCGCAACATAGAAATATAGAAGACGTTATACACTCCTGCTAAGACTAGGGGTAAAGCAATTCGATTAGCCTGCACATCAAGAATTTGAAAAGGATTAACAAATAAGGGAGCCAATTTCCCTTCTAGATCAAACCTCCTTACTCCTTTGATAGGTAAAACATGAAAAAAAAACATGATCACCTGTTGCAAACTCCGACATCCTTCATCGACACTTATTTCTGTGAACTTTGAGCATTTAGTAGTCTTTGTTTGATAGTCTGCACTAAACATTTGCTACTCCGCGGAACTAAGAACTTATGTTTTTTAACCTCGTCCCATAAAATAGAAGATTTATATGCTTTGCCATGGGTTCCTTGAAAGGTGCCATCTAGCAAAATGGTAACTAGTATCATACGCAAGGTGTCAACTACCAGAATGATAACTATTATTATAAGCAAGCTTTACTTAGGCAAGTGGTCTCCTAACTGCCACTCAAATCCAATACACATACCCGTAGAAGATCATTCAAAATTTAGATAATGCACTTTGACTGCCCATGAGTTTGAGGATGAAAAACAGTGTTAGAATGGAGTTCAGTATCTATACCTTCTGTAAACTCTTCTAGAACCTTGAAGTAGAGCGGGGTATGGACTAGAAATGATATTCAGGGGAATGCCATGGAGTCTAGTGATATGTTTGCAATCCAACTCCACTAGGCAGTCTAAAGAGTTCATCTTATGAGTAGGCATGAAATGAGTTAATTTGGTCAATTAATCAATCATCACCCAAATTGAATCATGTTCCTTTTTAGCCTTCAATAACAAAGTCCATAGTAACATGTTCTCCCTTATATTCTGGCACTACAATCTTTTAAACCAACCTAGTCTATCTCTAGTGTTTTGCCTTAATCTTTGCCAAACTAAGCATTGGGTGTAACGTCTCTTTTCATACCTTTCTACCTGGATGAATTAGAAATCTTGATCGATGTGCTTCTTGAAGGAGGTCTTCCTCTTCAGGAATGCACAAGTTGCCTCGAAATCGAAGATATCCATCCATATAATGAGAAAATCATAGTTTCGAACTTGAATGTAGCTCACTATCTATTGATCTTCGATTTCCCTTAATATGCCCGACTAGTGGGGATTGTGTAATTAAGAATACCAATATTTCTCATTGTGTTTTCCCCACTTCAACCAAATTTATGTTTGCAAAACTAACTTGGTATTATTTCATGGCATGCCAATACTACCTTTGCTTAGTGCATCTATTACTATATTAACTTTCCCAGTGGGATGGTTAATAGTACATATATAGTCTTTAAGAACTCTATCCATCTCCTTTGTTTGGCGTTATTCTTTCTGTGTATGAAATACTTCAAGCTTTTATAGTTGATAAATATCATAAAAGTAACTCCATTAGCAAGGTTTAAAATCTTGAATCGCACCAAAGCTTTGGTTTTTTTACTCTAACGATATTGTTTTGATATAATGCCGACATTCTGATGTATGGTGCTGATGGAAAATTAAAGGTGGAAAGAGATGAATCAAAAGAAGAAGATTAGAAATTATATTCTTAAATTCAAACTTCATTTTCCATCTGAAATGGTAGCATTATCTTGTACGGAGACAAGCTGTAAAATAATAATAATATTATTTCAATTCATTTAGAGTTATATTTTCGTATTTCAAGGGGTGCCAAGTAGTGACATGAAACGATACTTATTGAGATGATTAACACAACGACAGAGGAGACACTGCCTGTGCCGAGTAGTATTGAGTTTCAGTAATTTATAGGAATGATATGTGTTCCTGCGCGGAGACTGGCGAAGGATGAGCCACCGATGAGCCACCGATGAGCTGGAGAGCTGCTGACTGGACCACCGTCGAGCAGAGTGATTCGACCGGTCTTCAGGAGTCTTGAATCCGATCGGAGTAGGCTGCCGGTCTACAATCCCAGGTAGCCGGTCGGGGATCTGCACAGGCCACGGAAAGAGAGACGGAGGGTTAACGGAGAGCTCCAGGTGAAGGGCCTGGGGATCCCGCTCCGACGCTCAAGTCAGGTCTAATAGTCCGGAAGTATTGTAACAGTATGTAAAAGAGTTAGTGATTCGAAAAGAACCTCCTGTTTGTAGTGGCTACCGTCGCCTTATATACCATTCGAGGTGTGTACGATCGGTATTAATGATGCGTCCTGTTGAGGTATGGGCGAGCATGTTCTGGCTTAAAAGTACCGTCGTTCTCCGTATTTCA
>JBBUKS010014516.1:0-12045 GCA_038050645.1 Hedychium gardnerianum | reverse complement strand
TTTCAAAAGCTTGGTTCATTTTAGGCTCGGCTCGGCTTGGCTCGGTTACCTTATCAAACAAGCTTGAACACCCCAAAACTTGACTCGGCTTGGCTTGTTTACGGCCCTAGGCAGAGTTACATTTATGATTCTTTTTTTTTTATTGATTCATCAAAATAAATTATAAAACGCTCAAAGTGAATAGCTTATTAACTGTAAAAGAGAAAGAGTTATAACTCTTAAATGATGAGAATTTATTCAATCTTAATTAACCGAGTAGAGCCTTCGTAAACCGAGGCATGAGATAATTTAAAATAATATTTATACTTATGGAAAATTAAATCATGTCTACCTGATAACAAATCGAATAAATCTTATTCGAGTATCAACTCAGCTACCCCGCTGGGCAACAGTGTTTTCATTCTGGTCGATATCAAGCACGCCTCAGAATATATATATTATACGAAGAAGAGAGCCATACATATTGAAATACGACAATTACGTATACACCACATGCGCCAGCTGAAACAAAATTAAAAGGGGAACAATATAATACATATATATTGAGCCATTCGGAGAGCATCATATATCATCACTTGCTTAATTGCCAATCATTAATTAGTATCCTGAACCTGAAATCGAAGAGCAATGAAAACATGTATGTATATATATATATATATATATAAAGTGATGATTATTTACCACAGTCTGATCTTGGCGCATTGCATCGGAAACATTCCATCCTGCTCGCGTAGTTGTGCTCGTTGCAACCTAATCTGCATATATTACAGACAGAATATATAAGATAATTAAGATCACTAACTCAGCTACCTTAATCATCAAAATGGGTAGAAAATGCATGGCATCTCCTGAAATGATAATCACTTTACATAATATTCACGTAACTGTCTATAGTGGCATATAGAGCATATATATAAAAGTCGTGTTTATCATCAACACTTGGCATCTCTTCGTCACACAGCATCTCTTGAGCGAGCTGATAGTACGCAACCTGATGAGCAATGAATGTCGTACCGGCCGGTGCGTGGATATATATAATAATCAACTAAGTGCTGTAACTGTGCGTGGTGCTCGAGAAATAATATAGGTGGCATGGGTTGAGTACCTGGAGCAAATCCAGTCGCCGGACTTCCAGGAGGAGGAGGACCAGTTGGCGGCGCCGGAGGCGGAGTTGCAGCGGAAGCCCCAGGAGTTGGCGATGGCGGAGGCGGAGTCGTCCTTGGAGGCGCTGCACTTGAAGCAGGAGGCGCGGCTGGCGTAGTTGTGGACCCCGCAGGCGGCGCAGTACCAGTCGCCGGGCTTCACGTCCCAGCTGCCGCTAATGCTGCTGTAGTCCGCCCGCTCGAGTACCCCAAGCTTCAGCTCGCCGCACCGCTGGCACGAGTCCCGCCGGCAAAAGTTCACGTACTGGCACGACCTGCACACCCAGTCCCCCGGCTTCCTCGTCATCCCCCCGCTCATTTTGATATCGAACAAATGAAGTTAATTAATATTGCTAATTAATTGATCAGTCGAACCACCACCGAACTGAATGATCTTGATAATATATAATAAATTAAGAGACGTGGAGGGATAAGATTTGCATATGGCGAGGGAGGAGATATATAGATCGAGGTGCATGGGATTAATGGAGTGGAACTTGTGGCTCCTGTTCCAACCTAGCTAGAGTCTCACTCCTCTTTATGCGATATTCTCCTATAAAGTTGTAAAACAAGGAAAACCCAAGGAAGGTTTTATGTGGGGAGTTCATGTTCTCCGTCTGCATAATTATATATAATTGTAAAAGGGAGATGCACGTCGACCATCAGATATACGTTTATATCGCATTTTAATTATTTTGCACCTGAAAAAGGACGAAGAAAGCTCTAAATAATCTCACAATTCATCCATGGTTCTTGTGGCTGTAGCATATGCATGAGTACTTGCCCAGAAGGCCAAATGGAACCTTTCCTCGTGACTTCTCGTGTTCTGGGTGTGTGCTCTGTATGTGGGCGCACGCACATCCAAACTAGTACACGGGTGCGACATGTAATCTCTAGCTCCTTATCCCTAAGTTTTAGATTCTTGATTAGGAGTACGTGGAAAGATATTCATTGATGTAGATGTGATCTAACTAGCAATCGCATGTACTTTTAACACAAGCAATCATGTAGTTAATTTACTTGGCTTCTAAATAAATAAATGAATGAATTGTATAATTCATTGTGTGTATTTTCTTATCTATTTTAATTCACGATCGAATAGATCGAATAGATCGAATGAAGTAGATTGAAGCAGCCGACCAGGAATTCCATGCAACAAAAACCACATGGAACTCAACGAATTAAGGATCCTCTCAACGGAAGAATCTGATCAGATAGAGAATGGACGAATGCATTATTGATACATAATATTCCAAACATTATTTGCGTGTGATTGCGATTAGAGTTGACACATGAAAATGAGTGAAGGAATTGGACCCAAATCTATTGTATATATGCACCTTCCCGAGTAGTTCACTCGTGCAAGATGCTGCATGACTCCCACATGCATAATAATATTGGGGTCTCAATTTGGTCCAGCCAAGATCTAATCCATATTTCCAATGCTTTGATGCAGCACACCCACAAGAACATACCACTCTCCATCATCTCTAATTATTGCTAGAACGATGAGATAAACATCCCAACTAACCTCTATAAAAGAAGGGTTCTGGAATAAGAGAATAGTAAACATTATTCCGCATCATTTTCACGATCTGTGAGTATTTTACATATAACTTTAGTTTCCTTTTCACTTGTTTCAACAACATGATTCTGCAGCAAGAGGCATGAACAACAAAAAGCACATCCACGATGTTATCTTTACTATCATCTTCTATCATAGATAAATTTATATATAAAAAAAAAACAGCCACCATACTAAGGAGCACGTCAGCAAGAGGAAGTAGATCAAAACTATTCTCGTTTATAGTAAAGCCTGGAATAAAAAATAGCATAGAAACAAAGAACCATGTTCCTTACACTATTTAGATTAGATGAAGCATATGAAACTAAACTCCAAGCTTTTCACCATTAACAATAAGAACAACTCACCATCGTTCAGATCTTTGAGTAAACTTAATTAGCTATATCAACAAGCACGCCTCTAATGCATTATTTGAATGTTTGGAGCTCTCTAGGTAAACCACCTTGGGCTTTCTGCTTCTTGATCTGAACTTGGTAATTGCTATCAGATTGTTTCCAAATTTTTCTGTTCTTAGTTCGCTCTAAAGGGCTTGTGCTTTTCAGTAAACTAATGAAATGACACATAATATGTTACAACGAAATAAAACCAACAAAACGATGTTGGAATCCGCAGTCTTTCAGATGAGAAAAGTACATGAGCAGCGAGTTTATCTCTCTGACTGTATGATAAAGTATCAAAACATAAAATATTGATGTAACAGTACATACCTTTATAGAGACATTTTACTGTCCAAGTTGGCATACGAACAACATAGATACAAAGGACTTGAAAATTCCAAACAAGACGATTTAACCCTGGGAGTTGATAGCGTGCTCTGTGTAATTATTGTGCTTGATTGATAACTTTCTAGTTACATTGAATCATCAGAATCACTTCTTTCAGGCTCACCTCCAGCACTCTTTGTAGGTACATCTGGCTTTGCAGAAGGCAGTGGAGCATTTTTCTTGCGCTGGCCGCCTGCCTCAGGCGCAACTGTTTCAACATGTAAACCTACCGAACAGTCAAGGTATGAAAGAAGAAACTGAGCAAATATATTTCTAGCTATTTGGATTGAAAATTTTGTATAAAACACAGTTTCACATAGATAAGAAAATTTTGTAAAGAGATTTTCAAATAGATGAACAATGTAGAGATTAATGTGAATCTAAGGAGCACAATTTCCTAAGAGGCCAGAGACATTGAAATAAAAGAATTATTTAAACTATGATTAAGATCATTTATTTTATTTATTTTTTTAACCCAGGATGATTAAGATGATTTAAGCAGCTAGAAACGCTGGATGAGATTCAACACAGGATCACCAGCCTCCTAAATGCTCTACGTTTATAGCCAAAATGCATGTTGCAATACTTGCAGAAATAGGAAGTTAACGAGGATATTTTCCACAGTTCCACCAGACATTATGTTCAGCAGATCTTTCTCAACTCGTGCCACAACTTCCGGCTGCATCCAAGAAGGTTGAAATGAAAATCAAAAAGCAATTCAAAGAATGATAATCAGTCTAGAGTCAAGACAACTACATTTAAATCAGGCTCCCTGCGGAACCGCCGTCTACGAGCATCTCTCATGGGGGGAGTAAGGCCATGCTTGTACTCAACACCTTCAACAGATGTATCTCCTTCTTCTTTCACCATGATGATCTATTTATAACATGCTAAATTGTGGTTTAAATGTTCAAAGATGCTAACGATGTGTCAAAAATGGACTGCTGCTTGTTACCTGACCAACATCAGCAGTTTTGATTAATACATTATCATCGTAAGTTTTGTAAGATTCCACTATGCAAGGGAGATCCAAAAGTGATGCAGGAAAACTTTCATTACCTATCTTAAATGTACCACTTCGTCCATCCTCTGTATACAAAACAATGAAAGTATATTCAAAAGAAAGGACACATGATAAGATGAAATGACGTGTCAGTTGCTCACAAGAAAATGAAGCTCAGAACAAGTCAAAACTAGAGCAGCTTGGTTCAAGCGAGCCAGCACTTCAACACGATGAGCACATTAATACTAGTGTCGTAACATTGATAAATGGAACAGATAGAGTATAGTAAACAATATCTGCCAGTAGGAGAGCAAACTATTTTGAAGGGTTTTTTTAGTAATTTATCTAAGTAAATAGTGGTTGCAAAGAGCTGCTTGTTGCTTGTATCATCATACAATGAGATAGTGCCTTTAGTTCGGCGGGTTTAGTAAATAGATGAGGAAGTAAATATGAGTGGTTATCTAACACTGTTGAAAGACATCTTGTGCAATATACTAGGGTATCATCGTTCAGAAAATTGAATCATCTTCTTTCTATCCCTCAACCTCTTTTCCCTTTTGTGACCCTCTAGTCCTCCCCCTCTCTCTCTAGCAGCATTTTGCATAGAGTAACATTGAGCATTTCAATCCCCCCTTCCTCTTCTTTGCCATCTCTACTTCTGCTACTTCCTCTACCAATGTACTTCTTTTGCTTCTGCATTTCTTTTGTCAAACCTAACATGACTATCAACTACATCCAACCACTAACTACACAAGCCCCCATCTCATGTTCCAAGTAGTCTCAAACAACCCTACTCCAATTTCTTTGTACAGTTGTTGCAAGGTTGCAGAGTGCAGGTCCTTCCGAAATCAGCCACCCAACTCACTTCTCACACACACTCCAACCTTTGTCTATAGCTTTCTTCATCACACCCAAATCAATGTGCAAAGTGGGAATAACATGCCTGAGCCTAATGCACAGCTTCACCATAAACACCCCTTATCATGCCCCTACATCCATAATATGTTAGAAGACCAAGTAAGGCTCACACCTTGCCGTGCTTAAGTTGGTTTATGAAGTGTTCCAGAGGAGCTTGGACAGACCATGTTACTTCTAATGTGGACAAATCACATCTAGTGGTTGAGCAGTGATGACATCTACCACCAATAAAAAATGTTGGAAAGCATCATAGTAGAGCAAAATCTTTCTTTACCAAAAATGAGTAGAGCAAAATCTACAGGCAATGGAAATCAATTTGTGGGAGACCAAACCTTCATCCACTTTAGCTCCCAAGAATTTTCATTAGGCACAAAGGGGCATGATTTACCTAAATTTGATACTTCACACTTCATCTGACTTGTCAAATTTGGGTGGGACACCTGAAACCAGTGTTTTCAAAACGGGACAGGGTGGTTCACATTCAGGAACAGAAGGTCAACTAAGTCCAGCTTGGTACATGTCTGAGAACTGAAAAAATGGTACAACACTGGAAAAATAAAGGGAAAAAAAAAGACCAATGGTTAAACTAAAATTAGAAATACTGCTAGATTGGCACAATGGTTGTGCTTGGGACAACTACAGTTGACATAGAGATCCCTACTTCCAGATCCAATACCACTTGTTGATTCATATATTATACTAGATCAAATTTGATATAAGGTCTCTAAGGCAAGATATAAGGTCTCTAAGACTAGATATAAGCATCACATTGGATTTATTTTTTTTAATAATTTATTCAAACTTCCATTTGTATTATGTGGATATTGCATGTTGTAAAAATGAATTATTTAATATACACATACTATGATGATTTTAAATAACAAAATTAAGGCAGTTTGAATTTTTTTCTTATCAGAAATTTTCCTAGTCAACCTGCTCAATCAATTGAACATTTGAACCAATGACCTTTCTAGTTGAGTTTGGATCTTTTTTTAAGAATGTTGCTTGAACCTCCAAGATACTTAAAACTTAAAAATCAGGTTCCATACACCTAGATACATACATGTGTCCAAAACTACTGACCATGTTCAAATAATATAATTGCCTGGGTATTTGATGGACTCTGTCACTTCAGCATGAGGCTTGAACAATGATTGTATCAGAAGTAGTCAAGCTATGCATGCAGCTATAGCTTCATTATGAGAGACCTGGCACAGCAATGAAGCGCCAAGTTGCATATATAGGTAATCATGATATGCATGAGAACATAATAGAGTAAGTGCATTGCTCCTCCCTAAGCAAATATGGTGACCTGCACACGGCGATCGGGTATGTTGTCATCCTAGGGTTTGGTATGCTATCATGTCAAACACACATAGGAATGGCATTGTGGTTATTGGTGGTTTGGATGGTTCAAAAGTGCATCAAATTTAGGTCTAAGATCACCTAGTTTTAATTCTAATTTTGCAACTTAACACCAAGGGAGATAATCTTGGGTCACATGTGGGTAGCCTTTTTTTAGTTTAGTTGATAGTTTATTAGGTAGTTTTTAGCTGCTGAATAAAGTTTATATAAACCATATTGAACAATCAAGTGATGTTTTGGGCTCTCTATAGTGGTCTTTGACAAAAAAGAAGAAGAAGATATTCTTAATCCTTGCCTAAAACATACTAAGAAGCAATTGCTAGAAAATCTATTTCACATAAAAACTTGTTAGTTGTTGCTACCTATGATTGATCATGCTTCTTGATATGGAGAGATAGAAAGAGAAAAATGAATGATAAGTCAGATAGAAGCTTATTCTTACTTGCTATAGAATCAATTTTGAGAAAAAATCACGATTGGAAGTCTACTACACAATACACGTCTACTCACAAATACTAAAAGCACGTCTACCCAAAGTATTCACTCGATAAAAGATTTCAAATAGACACCTGCTATTAGATTACGTGGCGTAAAGGATCAAAAACTGGAACCGAAATTTCAAGATTTAAAAAAGAAAATTTTAAAGAATTTATAATTATCAACGGTCATTCAAGGTGCACTGACAAAATTATCTTTCAGAATTTCAATCAAACCCGTTGAAGGATTACCTGCAAATGAGATATCCAATGCGCCATCAGCAGAAGAAGAGGCATTCTCATTCAGAAGGCGTTCAATTCGTTCTGCGACTGAAGGAGGAACGCGGAGTATAAATTGTTCTTCCATTTGGAAGATCCAACTCGACCGACACTCCCAGTCTTTATAGAAACTCGCTGTAGCCGAGCAACCCTAGTTCACAGCAAACAGTATCGCTGGCATGCGCAAGGTGGGCGAGGAGGAGGAATAATAACCAATTTAGATGGATGAAGGAGGAAAGGAATAGAAACGGATGCCGGAAGAAGGTTGTCGCCGGGCGACGGTCGGCGGGCGACAACGTGAACTGACGAGAGAGGAAGGGAACAACGGAGAGGCGATGGAATCGTATCTTTTGAGAGAGAATGAAAGGAGGCAGAGAGGAAGGATTGACCGTAGAAGCAATCCGGTGGTGGATTCAAAAAGAGGGGAAGTGGCTGAGGTGAAACGAGGGAGGATCGTCCATGGCCGGCAAGTTCTAGGTTTTATCTGTGCGATTTTTGGGAAAGTTACATTTTGCCCCCAAGAACCTTCTTTCACAACTACGTCGGTTAATGTTAAAAATTATGGGGCAAAAATAAAAAATAAAAAAAGATAACTTTTATTTTCATGATCATCAAAATGACACCTCGCCTTTAACTTAAAAAAATAAAAAATAAAAGACATCTGATTTTATTTTTCCATTCTGAAAATGTTCTTTTTATTAATCAATTACTATTATAATAATTTTAACTAAAATTACTTCAATATTAATTAAAACTATTATGATAGTTCGACGTGGGAGAAAGCAGGGACGGGGAGTACTGCGGCCATATTGAACGTGGATGGGAAAATGATAAAAACAAATCTATCAACTAATACATCTGATCCCATCTGAAATCGATGAAGACTAGAGCGATGAGTTGGTTAGAAAGTTGACTTGAAGAAGCCCTGATGTGAAAGCGTTTAAAAGAAGAAACACCTTAAGGAGGAAATGCCCGGAAAAAGAATGACTTGTAGGGCTCAACAAGGGGTGGGAAGCGTTAGCAAGTAGACCAGGGGTTCCAGCGCAGCTACTTCGACACTCAAATTAGGACAGTCAATCCAAGAAGGAGATGAAAATGGAGTGTAGAAAGCTTAGATAAAAAAAAAAATCTTTTTTTGCATCGGCGGGGAAGGAACTTTTTATAACATTTGTAATCTCCGAATTTAATTTAGGGTCACATCAGGATATGAGAATTGTATTTTTGGGAGAATGTATGGTGTCAATGTTTTGTCGGTATTGTGCGATCTCATCGCCCATAAATTTGCATACTTATACTATTGCGTATGTCGCTGTCAATACCATATGCTTCTGATAATATCATATTGTTCTGATAATTATATATGCGGCGTGAGAGTATGGCTTTGCAGAGCCCCTAGGGGCGGGATTTACTGACCATAGAGCTTTGGTGGGGAGCAAAGCCCCTAGGGTCGGGATTTACCGACTGTAGAGCTCCGGTGGGGAGCAGAGCCCCCAAGGTCGGGATTTACCGACCATGAGCTCCGAAGGGGAGTAGAGCCCCTAAGGTCGAGATTTACCGACCGTAGAGCTCCGGTGGAGAGCAAAGCCCCCTAGGTTCAGGATTTACCGATCGTAGAGCTTCAATAGGGAGCATAGCCCCTGGGGTTTGGATTTGCCGATTGTATAGACTTGGGGATGAAAAGTTATATGGCTAACGGTCTATGGTCAACTTTTAGTCAACTTATGGTCTTTTGACCTCCCCGTTCGCCAGAATATTAACCCTTTGACTCTACATGGCGATCATTTATATCCGCCGTATCACAAGTCTCCCCTTCAAATCGAGTCGAATGAGGCTTACGTCCAACTGACTAGACATTGGTATTACTCAGTTTGTCGATCAGCTAATAACTTTTAGGACTGACATGATTTTGATAGACTAATATATTGTTGCCTCGAAAATACACGCGTGTCATAAATGTGAGGGATACGTGTGATGGCATATCAATGATAATGATTATCTATACACAACTGTCACATGACTTGACCATACCGAGGTTATGTCATTCACGGTAGTCGAGGTGACTGTTTAGGATTTTTAATCGACACAACTACTGAAGTTTGAATCCAACGGTTGGGGAGGGAGCCCACTTTCCGAGGTTGAGCCAGCAGGCGAGCCTTAATAGCTTCAAGAAACGGACACAACTATCGTCGGGTATACCGAGCGGATAACTTATTACGTGGATATTTCGTAAGAGATATAATTTTGTTATAATCACGTGGATGCCGAGTGGAGCAGTTAGAATTCTAGAGGCCAAGCGGCGTGGCTATGACATAACTTGTTCCAGAAACTAGTCTCTTTGAGACACGTGGGGATCACACTTATAACTCGGTCGAGCCGCGCGAGAGTTTTTGAGACGTGGGGACCACACTTATAACTCGACTGAGCAACGCGAGAGTCTTTGAGACGTGTGAGGACAACGCTTATAACTCATCCGAGCGGAGCGAGAGTCTTTAAGGCACGTGAGGATCATGCTTATAACTCGGTCGAGCGACGCGAGAGACTTTGAAGTACATGGGAACCACGCTTATAACTTGGTTGAGTGGCACGAGAGTCGAGCGGAACTAGTCTGCATTCCTTTAAGAAATAGATACACACTAACGAACATTTTAAAAGGGAATTCAAACTCACTTTCAAGTTCGATATGGTTGCAGGTAGTTCGCACTCCATGGTCGGTCCAATTCTTTTCCATCTGGATCTTAGAGGTAGTAGGCGCGGAAAGCTAGCTTGGAGATCACTGTATAAGGTCCGCTCCATTGTGGCTCTAACTTGCGGACGTCTCTAATGGACTTGATTCTTTTCCACACTAAGTCACCAACCTGGAAGTATCGTGGGATGATCCTCCAATTGTAATTCTGGTGTATCCTTTGTCGGTAGGCTGTTAGTTGAGTGACCACTTTTTCTCTGATTTCGCTAACCAAATCCAACTCCAGGAGCCGCCTGTCGGAGTTGTCTAGGTTGTATAACGTTCTTTGAGCGGATGATTCACCAACTTTCACAAGAACAACCCCCTCTCCCATGTAGACTTGATGGAACAGGGTCATTCCAATGCTCTCTCGGGGTGTAGTGCGATATGCCCATAGGATATTTGGTAGTTCCACCACCCAACTATCCTCGACATGGTCTAGCTTGATCTTGAGTCCTCAAATAATCTCTCGATTGACAACTTCTGCTTGGCCATTGCTCTGGGGATAAGCTACGGAGGTTTGGCAAATGAGATTCGAGTGGCTTCCACATGCTGGACCGTTCTCTCTTCGCGAGGTGGAGGATGATTCAACCGCTGCTCTCTCCGTTGCATAGGTGGTGGAGGGGTCTGGCGCTCTGCTTGAAATGAGGTGGGGGGGCGCAACCTCCTTCTTCCTAGCAACTTGGGTCTCCTCGACATTAACATACTTCACGGCTCGACTAAATAGACTGTCAAACTTATTAGGGGGTTTTCTCACTAAGGCGCAAAAAAAGTCTCCCTCGACAAGCCCTTGGGAGAAGAGACTCACCAATATTTCTGTGGTGTTGTAGGGAACGTTTTGAGTGACTTGATTGAATCACTTTATATTTGATTTCAACATTTCCTTTGTTCCCTGTTTGAGGGCAAACAGGTTGATTGTGGTCGTGTGTAACCTCCGGCTGCTAGCAAAATGATGGAGGAAGATGATTTTGAGATCTTTGAAGCAAGAGATGGAATCAATTGGGAGCCGATTGAACTATCTTTGCACTGATCCTGAAAGTGTTGTTATGAAGATCCGACACTTAACACCATCAGTGTATTGGTGCAGCAGAATGACGTTTTTGAACTGGGCAAGATGATCTTCAGGATCGGTGTTTCCTCAGTATTCTCCAATCTATGGAGGTCGGAAACGTCAGGACAACTTGTCATCTAGAAATTTTTGGGAGAAGGGAGTTATCGGCCGATCAGATGACCGATCGGCAATAAGAGTCTTGCCTCGCTTTGGGTCTCTCAGAGGCATGTCTCCAGTGGAGAACGCCTGTGACCGTTCAGGTTTCCCTGGCTCTGCTCTGGGCATCCTAAGCAGAGCCCTGGGGAATTCAGCCAATGGTAGTAGATTGCACCTTTGATCCGTGATTTTTCGTTCCTCCACGGACACGGCGGGCACTTTTGAATGAGAAGGATTCGTTGACTGTCATTTTTGTGTCAGTGATTGCACTTTGGCCGTCACCAGCAAGTCAAGGTCTTCCTGTGACAAAGTGACGATTGTTAATCTCCCAGGATCGTCAATTTCACGTTTCGGATCAGGTGTGTGTTTCTCACAGACGATGTCAAATTTGATCTCGTCTGAAATCGGTGAAGACTAGAACGCCGATGAACTGGCTGGGAAGTTGACTTGAAGAAAACCCTAACATGAAAGCACTTGGAAGAAGAAATGCCTTAAGAAGGCAACGTCTGGAAAAAGAAGGACCTGCATGGCTCAACAAGAGGAGGGGAGCGTTAGCAAGCAGGCTAAGGGGTCCCGACATAGCT
>JBBUKS010014488.1:0-12047 GCA_038050645.1 Hedychium gardnerianum | reverse complement strand
TTCTCGCATTGAGGAAATGTCTTTTGACATTTAAGTTTGTAATTGTATTCCTCATCATAGACTATATTTATACCTTGTGTTGGATTCTGATGAAACCAATTAAGTGTTTCACCAAGTTCTACGAAGTGTTTGAAAGAGAAAGTATCTCCCAAAGTTTTTATATAAATTGAAATGTCCTATGGTAAATTCCTGGGTCTTGAAAGAAAGCTCTCAGTATGCTTACCTACCTTTTCAGTAAGAATTTTCAAGGATTGATAATTCATAGGTCTTTGTTTGATGGGTACTGTTAATAACTCAGAAGAGCCAGGTGCATATGTAGTTAAGTTTGTATAAGTTTCTTCGTCATGTTCCTTTCCTTTATAAAGAAAAGGACTTAAAAAAGAAGTTTGGGTCAACTCTAGCTTGAAGTTCAGTTAAGGCGTCCTCTATAGCATAAAAGGCTTTGTAAGAAGGTTTGCTACAAACCATCATAGCAGTTTTTACTTCTTCCCAAGTAGAATAGAGGCCTACTTATGTTTTTGAGAAAATAGCATAGCAAGAAAACTTCTTTCCTGCAGGTTTTTATATAGTTGTAATGAAGTAATTAGATAAAGCATTAATAATTGTAATTTTATGATTTGCAATTCCAAGTGTTGTTGGGATGTTCCATATATTATCAATAAGACAATGTTGGATATGATCCAAGCTTGATCTAAGTTCAAACTGAAAAGTATCTTCTCGTCTAGTATATTGTTGAAGTTCTTGGAACTCAAATTTCATAGTTTTGGTCTCATAAGTTCGCACTTTCTTTTGTCTGTCCATAAGTCAAATCCCTGAAAATAATCAGACTAAAATTTTAATGTAAAAGTCTGGACAGGGTATCGGCTAGAGAATTATTAATTCTTTTGATATGTTCCCAAGTAATTTTTAACCCTTTATTGATTATAGTGTCAGCAAACTTAATCCATCTTTTCGATCATAATCCTTTTCTGATTCATTTTGCTTGTTGACTGTATCTTACTATTACTTCACAATCTGTTCTTATAGTATTTCTGTCTTGCTACATATAAAAAGCATAAATGCATCGAGACAATAAATTACTGCTAAGATTTCATAATTTAAGGAGGTAAGGTGTCATTTCTCCTTATATTTTTCATAAGCATATCTACATAAAGATTCTGAAGTCTTAGGGTCGTATTTGGAAAGTTTTCGAAATAAAGCTCCACCCCACCCGGTTTCACAACCATCTATTTCTATGACCAAGTAATCTGTGTCTAATGGTAAAGTAAGGACTGTAAATGTTTTACCATTATTTTGATTTGTTAGACCAGGTTAATGTCTTGTTAATTAAAGTATTGTTGCCAATTATTTTTCCAATATCTTTAAGATAGGGTCTAACATAATTTAAAAGTCCAAGAAAAGATCTAAGAGTTTTAAGTTCTTTCATTTTATTAGGAAACTCTAGTATCTTTGTCGCTATATGAGTTTGAAGGGTTATTTTTCCTTGACCTATTTCGTTTCCCAAAAAGTCTATGTGAGTGGTGGCTAATTTTTTTTTCTTTCGTGAAATTATAAGTCAATGTTGCTCAAATAGATTAAAGATCATATGTAAATGTGCAAAGTGTTCTTCTTTTATTTTTGAGAAAACTAACACATCATCAATATAAACACAAGTAGATGAAGTCATTCCTTTAAATACATCATCCATTTTTCTTTGAAATATTTGAGGGGTTGTTTTAAGTCCGAATGACATAACTAACCATTCAAAATATTTTTCAGGACAAGAAAATATAGTCCATTATATAGAAGATGGGTGCATCTTTACTTGTCAAAATTCAGATTTTATGTCAAATTTTGAATGTCATTTTGAATTATGTATTTTGTTAAAAAGTTGGTCTTTATTAAATATTTTATAGTTATCTTCATGACAATTATTATTAAGACGTTTATAATTAAAAATCATTCTAAACTTTCCTCTTTTCTGTTCTGCTCCTTTGTTTACTATAAAAACAGGACTTCTATGTCTAGAGTCTAAGCGTTTGATAGCAGCACCAAGCTGTAGAAGTTGAGTTATGTGCATCTTATATTCTTCTCTTTCCCTATTTGTATATTTTAGGTCTTGTGTTTTGATTGTGAGATCAGGATTGATGATATGTAACTTACAATAAATCTTATTATTTTCCCAATACTTAATAGGATTTTCTCCTATGATTTCTAATTTCTCTAATTTAGATATTATTGAGTCTAAGTCCTGTTGAGTTTTGATTAAAGTTAATAAGTATGTTGTTAATAAATCTTGAGGGACTGAAGTATCTTGGTCAGAGTCTAATTCTACATCTAATTCTTCTAGGCTAGTATAACTAAGTAATTCTAGTTTTCTTGGTTCTTAGGTTCTATTTGACAAGTTTCTTTTTTTTTTATAAGAATTTAGAATCGGGCAAGAACAACTAGACGAAACAGAAGAACAACTAGACGGAACAGAAGGAAGATGGGTATCACCACGCTTCACAATGCTAACCTCTGATGGGCAATCTGCCCAGCGACCTGAGTCAACAAGCAACCAACCCGACGACCCGAGTCAACGGACAATCGACCAGTTGACCCGATTACGGGCCCAGGCCGGGCCTATCTCATCCTTCACTTTAGAAGCTTATTGGTAATATCTTTCTCGTCTATGCTTTCGATTTCTATCTATAGGGTGAGATAAATATATATTTTTTACGTTTACTCTTATTTTTATGTTCGTAAAAGTGTGTTATTGATTTAAGTTTAGGGTTTAGAGTTAAGATTCATCCTAGAATTATATTGATTTAAGTTTAGGGTCGTTAAGTGAATTGGCAAGGAGTGATGCATCGTACGCATCCTAAGCTTCCAATTAGAAGTGAAATCTCTAAATCATGTTATATATATTTTTTTGTGTTCATTTAATTATTGTTTCCACAACTATTCCGCACTTGGATTAAACACGGGAATACTAATATTATCTAACAATTGAATTAATTTGAGTTGTGATTTTGCAAAAAATAAAAAATAAAAAATAAAAAATAAACATAGTGATCAAACGTGTAACGAACCATAACATAAAATTTCATGTCTAAAATGACGTATGAAAATCATATAAATATGATGATAAAAAGATGAAATGTTTGTCTTTAACGTCTTCGCCAGTTTGTTTCAGAATCAACACGAAAGAAATAAACACGGAAGCTAATCTAGCTAGTCCGAACAATGATCAATACATGAAAAAAGATAAAAATTTGATTATTAATTAAGATTTAATTTTCAAATTTCATGATGATAACACTCTATGTATTAATTATCAGTTCATCCTGTAAGAATAAAAAATAAAAATATAGATATGCAATCACTGATGGAGGCTCATGAGTAATATCTTTCTCACCTATCCTTTCAATTTCTATCTCACTAATAGATATTTCACACTCATGATCATCCTTCACCTTAGAAGCTCTAATATCTTTCTCACCTATGCTTTCGATTTCTATCTATAGGGTGAGATAATTGGGTGGGGAATTAAAAAAGCGTAAAAAAAACATCACCTTGTAAAATGATATAATTATCTATCACACATATTAAATTCTAAACTTATCGATCGGTTATAGTAATTATAAATTCGTAGATATTATAATATGAATATTATTGAATAAAATAATCAAATATGTATTGTAATAAGTATAAAATTATAAATGTTAGATGAATATATAAGTTTATATTATAACAGTTAGGATTTCATAGTTACTATAACGTGAATTATAATAATTATAAAATCGTAACGGTTACAATGTGAATATTATTGAACAAGTCAAATTCGCTCGAATAATTCAGGATTTAAATTTAAAAAAATCAAAATTAATTAAACATTGTACTTGAGGACAACTATATCATTTTATATGGAGTGGGACACTTTTTAATTAAAAATGTGATGATTTAAAAAAAAACTTTGATTTTTGTCCTTTTTATTTTTAATCTCTCTTATTCTTATTTTTTTAACTTTGAGAATCACAACTTGTGTATACATTTTTTTTTATACTCGTAAAAGTGTCATCGGTTCGAGTCGAAGATTCATCCTAGAATTGTATGGACTTACTTTGTGGTCTCTTATGAAATGGTCTTGTCGTTAAGTGAATTTGTAGGGAGTGATGCATCGTATGCATCCTAAGTTGCGAAGTAGAAATAAAATCTTTATATATATATATATATAAATTTTTTTTCTTTATTTTATTTAGAATAACGGGTTAAGAATTTAAGGTTTAGTCTTTAAGATTTAGGATTTGAGTTATAATATTCAAACTAAAAAAAATATCAAAAAAAACAAATTACACATGGTGCATACGGAAGTACGCATGAGAGGTGAGCAAGATAATATTCTTTTATATATATATATATATATATATATATGAGTAGTATATCGTATCATATCAAAAAATTTATATTATATCAGATTATCGAAACTTCAATATATCAAATTTTCAATATGGTAAAATTTCTTGTTATTCATATCAAAATTGTTTAGTATTTCGATATTTTCAATATATCAAAATTATAAAATAAATATATTTATCATAAATCACAATGTTATTTGATTTCAAAATCCAACATCACTGAAAATCAATATCATAGTAGTGTTGAATTTTAAAAATCAATATCACTATAGTATTGATTTACTACAATAGTACTAGATTTTAAATCCAGCATCACTAGATAATTTATAAAAGAATTATTTGGTATTTTGATATATCAAAAAATAATAAATTTCATATCGATATCAAATTTTAATACGATATAACTTCTTATTGAAATTTTTGTATACCAAAATTTTTGATATGAATGAGATATATATCAGTATGGAATGTAGAGTATACTGAGTTATAATTAAATTTTTGATATTTTCTTATCCTACATTATTTGGGTTCATTTAATTACCTTTTCCACAACTATTCGACACTAGGAATAAACATGGGAATACTAATATTATCTAACAATTGAATTTGAGTTGTGATTTTGCAAGAAATCAAAAATAAAAGATAAGCATATAGTGATTGAACATGTAGCAAACCATGACATAAATTTTCATATTTAAAATTATGTATGAAAATCATATAAATATGCAATGATAGATATATAGTTTGAGTAATTAATTAATAACTTGATGGAATTAATTAAATCAAAATTGAACAGATCAAAAAAAATAATAATAAATTGAACCGATTGAATTTTATATGAAATTCAAACAAATCAAATCAATAAAAAATTCATTAATTTATCCATTATCGAATTAGTTTGATTGATCACCGATTGATCAGGGATGATCAAGTCAGAATTCAGAATTTAGAGATATTCTTAAAAAAATGATCCAATAATATCTCTATTAATTATAATATATTAGTCGATTGAGCTTTTTTGATTTAATAAAATTTTAAATTTTAAAGCTAAAAACTGAATCGAATAAATTGATATAATCAAGATTTTTTTAAAAAAAAAACTAAATTTTTAAATAAATCAAATTAAACTTTTAATCGATTTAACCGGTCTTTAATTCACCCCAAATCAAAGGTGGAAAAAAAAAATCACCAACAAATTTGAGTTCAATACGAAAATAAAGAAGTTGTCTTGATTCTCCTATAATCCGTCCTTTCTCTAATTCATCCTTTGACATAAATATTAAATTGTATTTTATGTCAAATCTAAATTTAACTATGTTATAAATGATAAAATTGAGCCATGATTTTACTCGACTCAAAATGAGTTATTCATCCAAATCACACCAAAATCATCGCGCAGGGACACCTGCCATTATTAATCCACGCAGGTGATGTACTCATTTAAGTATGAAGTGATCTTGTAGGGTTGTCAAGATGACAGTTATCTTTTGGTACATATGTTTAAGTATTGGTGTTCTCATGGACACTGACGTAGATGGTTCATATAAGAGAATTATCATGGATAAATTTGGGATCGATTTTCAATAAATTAGAATATCTCGTTGATTGTTTTATTCTCTCTTGCATGTATTATGATATGAATGATTAGGTCGGATCCTCAGGTGGTACGAGCAAATGTCACGTGGCAAAAAATTAAAGGTCACGATTAGTAAAAGAGTGTGCCACCCGACCTAGAGTGCTGATCGAGATCACCGGCCGGGGTCGAAATTATCAGACCAGAATCATCCACCGAACGGACCCTCCTGTCCGATCACAAACCATCAGATTGATCATAAAGGCCTGTGGAACCAACTCACCCGCCAAAAGCACGTTGTAAGTGAATCATCTTCCCGATCGGATATACTATATGACTGACCGGATATACCTTACCATCGTCTCATGCCTCTAGCACATCGATAAGACCTACCTCCAACATCAACAGTACGATCAAAATATCTCTAATGGTACCCAAGACACCTCTTGAAAGTATGGAGAACGGTGGATCTTTCGTATCGTGGTATGCTCGCTCATGCATCAACAGTACATGTCATTAACGCTGGCAGTACGCGCCCCGAAAGAGTATATAAAGGGTCGGATGTCACTGGTGCGGAGAAGGTTTTTCCTTTTCTCTAAGACTCTCCTCTTTTTACTATTTTTAGCTGCTTTAGCTATTTCCGCTTGATCAGGTCTGATTTGAGCGTCGGAGTAGGATCCACAGTCCTCTCGCCTGGAGTTCTCTTTTAATCCTTCGGCTCTCCTTTTGTTCCTTTCAAGGATTTGACCTGGCAGATTGGGGAAGATTCCCACCACCAGCAATTCTACGGACGAGTCCCCTACTCGGCAAGTTGTCCAGAAGGTCGGGGAATACCCCCAGTTCGGCGACTTGATCAACATCTTTACAGGTCACCAGTGGTTCACCTCTCGAAGGTCTCTGCGTAGGAACAAATTGGCGGCGTCTGTGAGAAGCTTTTTAAATCATGAGTAGAGACCGAGATAGATGACACTAGAGGATCCAACCTGCCCTCGTCGTAGAGCAAACTAGCCCAGGCAATCGCGGAGGTCATGCAGCAGCAGTAGGCTGCATGCATCTGAGACAAGAAGCGTGGTTACAACAGCAACAATGCATGTGGCAGTAGCAGCAGGTTGCGTGGCAAGCACAGCGACTTGCGCAACCTTTACCTCCGGGGATGCCAACCTCGTCGGTCGGAGCCCCGCAGGGTGCTCGGTAAAGACTATTCACACCAGCAGACACGCCATTGTCCTTTGGCCAATTGAAGCATCACTCCAACCGGAGACTATAGACTCGAAAGCCATTTGAGAAAAATATATTAGGTGACCCTCTGCCCAAACATTTCCGTCCCATGGCCATTGGGGAGTATAGTGGGTCTATAGACTCGAAAGACCACCAGTACAAGTTCGAAAATGCAGCGCTACTGCACCAATACCTAGACGGAGTTTAATGCAGGGTCTTCCTGATGATCCTGACGGGTCCAGCATAGAGGTGGTTCAATCATTTGTCGACTGGATCTATTCATCCTTTGAGGAATTCAGAAGCACGTTTCTGCAGCACTTTGCCAGCAGTAAAATATACGTGAAGATTTCCTTGGACCTATTCTCCTTGAAGCAGAAGACGAAAGAGTCCCTAAAAGATTATCTTCAGCGATTCAACAAGGTGGCATTGGATGTCCAGGCAGCTACCCCCAAATTCTGATAAGCTCCTTCTCGCAAGGTCTACAAGAGGGTGACTTCTTCCGGTCACTGGTGAAAAAGCCCCCGGTCAATTTCGATCACCTCATAAGTCGGGCTATCAAATATGTAAATGTGGAGGAGGCCTAGTCAGCTCGTAACAAGGAGGTTAACGTCCCAGTCGGTTCATCCGATCGCAAAGCCCCTCCACCTTCGCTAAAGTACAATGACCTTCCGGGATCCCATTGCCAGATGCCCCACGGAGGAAACGTGGCGGTCCACGAAGTTGAAGCCTTCCGAGCCCCACGGCCAAGGAAGTGGTATCCCAAGTTGACAGGTTTTTTCTATTCACACCACCAAAGAGAGGGACATGATACCAGAGACTGCTATGAACTCAAGAGGTGGGAACAAGCCTCAAAGTGAAAGTCTCCCGACCGGAAGTGCTCTCCACGCCGAGCGGATCAAAGGGAGGTAGAGGGGTCGTCCGACAGACGCGCTAGGACACCCCCAAAAAGCTACCGAAAATCCACACCACCAAGCGAAGATAGGACGAAGGATAAGGGCAAAGCCCCGTTGAGAGGGACAATCGGCATGATATCCGGGGGCCCCACCGACGGGGATTCCAACAAAGCCACAAAACTCACAGTAGGCGACCGGAGAATTTCGAAGTGAGTACCAACACCGTGAGGAGTAGTGGACCAGCAATAAGTTTTGGACCACGAGACCTGGAAGGGATCGAAACACCTCACAAAGATGCCTTAGTTATCAAAGTTGTGATAGCCAACTACGAAATAAAAAGAATCTTCGTGGATACTGGTAGCTCGGTCAACATCATTTTCAAGAAGACCTTCGACCAGATGCAAATCAAAGACAAAGAACTCCAACTCATGGCGACCCCTCTGTTCGGATTCATCGGACACCAAGTTCAGCCAGTCGGGCAGATTACTCTGCAAATAGCCCAGAGAGAAAATCCGGCGAACACCCTTCGTGGTGGTGGAAGCCGAGTCGTCATACAATGTCATCCTGAGAAGAACGACTCTAAACGCCTTCCATGTCATAGTCTCCACCTTTCACCAAAAGATAAAAAATACCTTTCACCAAAAGATAAAATTTCCTGTGGGAGATCAGGTTGGAGAAGTAAAGGGAAGTCAGTCAGCCACCCGGAGATGTTATATCAACATCATTCAAACTAGTTCTAATAAGGCCAGAAGGGTCCAAGGAGCATAAGTCAATGTCGTTCAGGAAGAGGCTGCTCAGTCAACGGTCAGGGTATTAAACGAAGACAAGGAGAAAATTCATATCCGCCCCAAGCGACCTGACTGTACCACCCGCATAGCAACTGGCCTGCCCAATGAAGTAAGGGGGCAATTAGAAAAATGTTTGACCCGGAACCATGACATCTTCGCCTGGTCAGGTTTCGAAATCAAAGGTGTGCCCCCGACTGTGATAACGCATAAGCTCAATATCTTCCTAGAGTCGAGGTCGATCAAGCAAAAAAAAAAAGACATTTCGGCCTGAAACAAGATCAAGTGATCAGGATGGAGGTCGCCAAGCTCGTAGAATCTAAACACATTCGAGAAGTACAGTTCCCCACTTGGCTGGCGAATGTTGTTCTGGTGTCAAAGTCGGGCGGCAAGTGGCATGTGTGCATTGACTTCCACGATCTGAATAAGGCGTGCCTGAAAGATTGTCACCCCCTGCCCAGCATTGATTAGCTGGTTGACTCAACCTGTGGATGTGAGTACATTTGCATGTTGGACGCTTATCAGGGCTATCATCAGATCTCGTTGGCTCCAGAAGACCAGGAGAATGTCAGATTTATTAGCTCCGCAGGCACGTTCTGCTATAATGGCATGTCGTTTGTACTGAAAAATACGGGAGCCACATACCAAAGGATGATGGATCAGGTGTTCAAGCATCAGATAAGAAGAAACATCGAGGTATATGTGGACGACATCTTAATTAAGTCAGCTCGGTCATATAGCCTCATAGCTGATATCGAAGAGACCTACAACACCCTGAGGAAATACGGGCTCAAACTGAACCCTAACAAATGTCTCTTTGGAGCCAAGAGCGATCGCTTCCTCGGCTATGTAGTTACCGAGCGAGGAATTGAGACCAACCCAGAGAAGGTACAGGCTCTTCGCGACATGGCCCCGTCCCGGAACCTCAAGGAAGCGCAACGACTGGTCGGCCGTATCACATCACTGTCTCATTTTATCTCCCGGTCGGTGACCAAGAGTCTCCCCTTCTTCAAGGTATTGAGGAAGACTTCGAAGTTCGAGAGGGACGAGAGCTGCAGCCTTGCTTTTGCCGAGCTGAAGGAATATCTCGCGCAGCTACCACTCCTATCCAAACCACTGCTCGGTGAACGTCTTTGGTTATACCTGGCGGTTGAAGAAGGAGCCCTGGGAGCAGCTCTGGTGTGAGAAGAAGGAGTCACGCAGCACCCGGTCTACTACATTAACCACTTGTTGAAGGATGCAGAGAGTAGGTACACGGGCTTGGAAAAACTAGCATTGGGGCTAGTCATGACTGCCCGACGGTTGAGAACGTACTTCCTCTCTCACCCAATCACGATCCTCACCAATAGTACATTAGGATGGGTGCTGACCAATCCTGAGGCTTCAGGGAGGCTGATCAAATGGATGACCGAGCTCATCGAGTTTGATATCCAGTACCAACCCCGGACGACTATAAAGGCTCAGGCCTTAGGAAACTTCATGACGGAGACAGCATGTCCCGATCCAGAAGGAGTCTGGAAGATTTATGTGGACGGGTCGGCTAACAATCAGGGCAGTGGAGTTGGAGTCTTGATGATTTCATCTCGAGAGGACGTCCTATAGTTGTCCATCAAACTCAACTTTCGAGCTACCAACAATGAGACGGAGTATGAGGCTCTCTTAGCTAGTCTGCAAGCAGCATGGCGTGTAGAGGTTGTTCGAGTGGTGATCCACTCAGATTCACAATTGGTCGCTCGGTAGTTGGATGGAGGCTTCGAGATCAAAAATGAGCGCCTAAAGAAGTACGCAAAGACCTATGAATGGCTGGAAGCCAATTTTCAAGAAGTAACACTATAAAAGATTTCCCGAGCGGACAATCTCAAGGCTGACGAGCTGGCTAAAATGGCCAGCACTATGGCCGCTTGGACACTTGCTGAGCCGACCTCTCAAACCCTGCTCATGGCTCAAATCGACAAGCTACCCGAATACAATGCAACACAAGACTGGAGGACTCCGCTCATTTCATATCTCCAGCTCGGAATCATCCCCCAAGAAGCGGAGACAGCGAGGCGACTCCGAAGGTAGGCGGTCAGATTTACACTGATCGGCGATGCCTTTTATAAGCATGCCTTCTCCCAACCTTTTCTCAAGTGCCTGAGCCCCGACGAGACAAACTATGTCATGCGAGAGGTCCACGAGGGCATTTGCGGGAACCATGTCTGAGGTCGGACTCTCGCCAGAAAAATCCTTCTGGCCGGGTATTCTTGGCCCATCCTTCAGGCTGACACAGCTCAACTTGTCGCTGGCTGCCCTCATTGTTAGAAACATCAAAACCTATCTCATCACCCGACCGCGCAGTTAAGAACGTCTATAGTGTCACAACCGTTCGACCAATGGGGGATGGATATTGTCGGACTGTTCCCGACCGGGCCTCAATAACGAAAATTTCTCCTAGTCGTGGTAGATTATTTTTCGAAGTCGGTCAAAGCCAAACCACTGGCCTGCATCACGGAAGAGGCCATCATGAAATTCCTATGGTGAAACATCATTTGTCGGTTCGGCATTCCATACAAATTGGTGTTTGACAATGGATGACAATTCCAAGGACGGAAGCTTAGAGAATGGTGCGCGGGGTATGGCATCAAGCAGACATTCACCTCAGTTGTCTACCCGCAAAACAATGGGCAAACGGAGGTGGTCAACCGAGAGATTGTCAAAGGGCTTAAGATCAAATTAGATCACGTTGGAGGAAGCTGGTTGGACGAACTACCCAGCATCCTCTGGGCCTACTGGACGACCCCCAGAGAGAGCACTGGCCTAACGCCCTTTCACCTGGTCTACGGAAGAGAAGCAGTAGTGCCAGTAGAAGTCAGGGAAGAATTCATCAGACGAGCGGCTTATGAGGAAGATATCGCTGAGCTACGACGCATGGAACTGGATTTAGTCACCGAGACAAGGGAGAGAATGACCGCTCTGCTTATGGCGTACCGTTAGCGGATGAGGCAGACCTACAACAAGCGGGTCATCCCTCAAACTTTTCAGGTTGGGAATTTCGTGTGGAAGATGGTGAAGTCGGTTGGAGACATCAGTAAACTAGAACCTCAATGGAGTGGACCGTGTTGGATCGTTAGAGACGAGAGAGAGGGGGGGGGAGTGAATCTCGTTCGAAAATCTTTTCTCGTTCGGAAATCAAAGTAGCAGCGGAAAATGAAATTGAATA
>JBBUKS010014477.1:0-12047 GCA_038050645.1 Hedychium gardnerianum | reverse complement strand
AACTACTACTTGAGCTAGGTGTAATATAGTCATCCTAGTGGGGACTGACACATAGAGCATGTCCTAAATCAAGTGGGTATAAGATGAGTGAAAAGAACAGACACACTAATAACTATAGCTGCTAAAGGGTTCTGATATGGTGTAAATCACAAGTGCATGATTATGTGATCAAGTAATAAAAGATCTAATGCACATAGAATGGTGGTTAAGTACTAATATACTAAACAAATACGATTGTTTAGACTAATTATGGGCTTTAGGTTGTGAAAGAACAAAAGATCAAGGGAAGAAAATAGATAATTAAGTGAAGAGAGAGAGAGAGCTAGAGTAGGGAAAGAAGGAAAGAGAGTGATCTTTGAGAAATTGATGGGAAAAGCAATTTTAGGACTTTGGTTTTACCAAAATGATTGTAAACACTTAATCTATATTTATTTTCCTATCTTCAATGTTTGTTTATGTAGGTAGACTATCTTTTGTATCCACTGTGAACTTTTGTAACTACATCGGCGTTTTCGTTCCAATTAGTCATTTACTTTCAGAGCGATAGAGTTGAGGGGTTGCTTTCCTAAGGAGATCCCTATCACATGATCTCACAACTCCCAAGATGCCTCCTCTTACTGTATGATGACAAATTAAAACTGGTCCATTAAGATCTATGATAGTCTATTGCTCCTCGTGGCATACCGATCTACTTTCGTAAGTAACTCTCCACATCTCGGGTTTCTACAGGTCGGAGGATTGGGTTCTCCTTTCAGTTCATCCCCAAATCTTCGTGGGATATGAATTTTGTTCTTTTGACATCAAGATTGTGTTCAATTAGTAGATCCGGACCACAAACACACATATCATTGAACAAGAATAATTCAAACTCTATAAATTAAACAAGTAGTGTCTACATATCAATAAGGTTACTCCCTAATCCTAGAATCAAGAGTCTACTCCATGAATTCGGAGCTACAACCAAAAAACATCATTTATACAAGTTGCAATCAAGACAATTCAGAAATGAGGAATGAAAAACTTAGTCTCGATGTAATGGATCGTCTCCAGTTGCTCATCGATATGAAATCTGGGCATTTAGGTGTCGAAATCCCTTGAATTTTCTCTCCAACGTATACTTGAGGCCCTTGGACGACACCCAATCGAGATGTGCCTGCCGGCAAGCCCCCCCCCCCCCATGTCGGGCGTTGTGGCTATTAGCGGACAATGGAACGAGTCATGCTAGCTTGCATAGCCTGCTTGTGGAAGAAGTCTTGAGAAATCCAAGATCTGGTATGGCCCGTGCCCGCTAGCACAAGTAGTCTATGTTGAACACTAGAAGAGTTTGAGTTTTTAGCACTACTCATGCCGACTGGCATGGGCCCCCCATGGTGAACGCTATAAACTCCTGGTGATTAGGCATGACCCATGTTGACTTGCACGTGTAGTCCATAGCAAGCACTAATAAGTGTTGAAGATTGAGCATGGGTTGTGCCGATTGGCACGACCCCCTTATGTCGAGCATTGTAAGATCCAAATTCTTGGCACGACCCCACCAATTTGGCAACGATCCGTGGCCACAATCCGTGGCCACGGGCCGTGGCAGTTGTTCTTCCCTTGGATAGTTTTCTTTAAATCTCGTTTTGATTCCTTTTCGTGCCTTATCAAAGAAAATACACAAGAGCAGCTCTCCGAACTTAAAAAGTATCAAAATGAAGCATGAATAAGTGAAAACATGGAATAAACACTTAATACATGGGATAAAATATGTACTAACTATGATAATATCCCTATATAAAATACACACATCAACAACCCCATATCTTCAAGTAAGATAGGCGAGGTTTCTTACTAGCCCATATCTTATATAGAGTAGTAGAGATTGCTTTTGTCGAGACTCTGTTTAGTAAGTAAATAGCTATCGCGAGTGCATAACCGTAAAAGGATTTTGGAAGACTTGTACGATCCATCATTGACCTAACCATGTCCAACAAGGTTCGATTTCACCTTTCTGATACACCATTATGTTGTGGTATATAAGGCAAAGTCCATTGAGATAATATTCCATTGTCTGTCAAAAAATCTTGAAACTCTTGGCTTAAGTATTCACCACCTCGATCGGATTGAAGTATTTTAATATTTTTACCAAGTTATTTCTCTACTTTATTTCTGAATTCTTTGAACTTTTTAAAGGCTTTAGACTTGTGTTTCAACAAATACACATACCCAAATTGTGAGTGATCATCGATGAAGGTAATGAAGTAGCTATAACCTCCTCGTGCATGAGTTGACAATGGACATCAGTATGTATAAGGCCAAGTAACTCTTCCACTAGTTCACCCTTCCCAGTAAATGGTAACTTTGTCATCTTGCTTTTTAAGCATGAATCACATGTATCAAATGATTCCAGAATTGCAAGTCTTTGCAATTTGAACATGTGTTTCTTGCTTATATGGCCAAGGCGACAATGCCATGAGTAGGAGGTTAACTATCATCTATTCGAGCACGCTTGTTGCTCACTTTGATATTGAATATGTCATCGAATGTATTTAACGCATATATGTCATTACATAAAGTTCCAGTACCATAAAGAACGTCATTCAAAGTTATGTAACAACTATTGTTACTAAATGTCAAATGGAAACTTTTTCTATTTAAACAAGAAATAGAAATAATGTTCTTTATTAATTCCATGAACGAAATAACAATTATCCAGTTCTAAGACAAGTTCACTAGGAAGCTTCAATAAATATGTTCTGATGGCTACAGCTACAACCTTTGCTCTATTGCCAACTCGCAGATTTGCTTCTCTCTTGAAGAGTCTTCTTCTATTACTTAGCCCCTGTATGTCATTATATATATGTGAGCCACACCAGTATCCAATATCTAAGTGCTAGAGGAAATAACATGACAATCAATAATGAAGATACTTGAAGCAGATGAGGCATCAGATGGTAGTTTCTTCTTCAGCGACTCAAGATAGATCTTGTAATTTCTTCGCTAGTGACCTATCTTACCACAATGGTGACATGAGCCCTATTGTGATGGTTCATCATTCTTAGCCTTTTTCGTCCTTTTGGCTTAATGCTTTAACTTCATCTTAGAGAAATCAAGTAACATCACAGTCTTTTGTTCTTTCTTAACAAAAGGCTCCATAGTCTTAAGCATTTTGATCATCTCAAGAATGGTTGACTCAAGATGGTTCATCCAATAGTTCATCACAAATTGTGAATAACAATTAGGTAAACTATACATAATTAAGTCAATACTTAATTCATGATCCATCGCAAAACCAAGTGATCCCAGTCACTCGATGTACCCATTCATCTTTAGTACAAATTGCACCATAGATGAACCCTCCTGCATCTTTGAGCAAAAAAGAAGCTTAGAGATCTCGAACCTCTCGGATCTAGCTTGTTCATCGATGATAAATAATCATATAAGAATCCATATGCTCATGTTGCTTCTGAAGCTCAGGAGTCATCGAGGCTAGTATTATGCAACTAGCAAGCTAAGAATTAGTCGAATGCTTCTTATGGGCTAACAATTGGTCTGAAGTTGCATCATCTGCCAGACTAGTGGGAAGTATACATCAACAAATTGATATCTGTAACTATCACATTATGCTATCAACAAATTGATATTCACATAAACATCGGGTTGTTAACACATTAATAAGTATTCATCAAATGCATATCACACAACTTTACCTCTATCCACATTGACCTTGTCATTGGTCCAACAAATCAACACTTCAAAATCAACCCTTTAATCATGAGATAATATCTCAATGGTTCAAACATATTTAATTTTAGGTTGAGATTGACGTTAGTCCAATAACTCAAGCAAGAAATTAAACTCTGATTTTTACCAAATTAATGGAAGTTGTAGGCTTTAATATTTTACGTAAGGGATTTAGGTCTCATCTATTTTTCATGCAAATGAACTATCTACATGACATGACATAATTACATCTAATCATGGCATAAATATAAAATTTAATTAATGTATCTACATGACATACAATATGGCATGATCATGGCATTAATGATGTCATAGTTGTCATAATATTATTTCTAAATAAAATTTGATTAAGAATCTGATTTCCATAAATTAAGATTCCTTTAATTAAAATAGAAAAAAAAATCTAAAATTTAATTACATGCTTTATCTAGGAAACAATTTTCAATCAAGAAAATCTAATCAATTATGAAATAATTCCCTAATTTTAAGTATTCTAAATAATTAGGAAATATATAATTAGAATTTCTTAATTAACTCAGAATCTTTCAAAATTGAAATTTTCTAAATTATTTCAGAAACTTTCCAAAATTAGAATTTCCTAACAAATTAGGAAACTTTCCAAAAATAGAATTTCATAATAAATTCAGAATCTTTCTAAATTGAAAATTTTAAATTATTTACAAAATATTTCCAAAACGAAATTTCCAAAATAGAAATTTCTTGACAAATTAGTAAACTTTCTAAAAATGAAAACTCTTAATAAAATAGAAAAAAATCAAAAAATGACCAACTACGACTCGTAAAAGATTTTTACGATTATTTCAAAGAAATGATCAAGCTCTGATACCACTGTTAGGGAGCCCGACACAGATGCATGCATTTGACATGTTTTCAAAATGTGCGCAGCGGATACAAATAATAATAATTCATAATTTATTACAACACACACATCCACACATGTAAGATACAACATGTATGGACATAACTATGAATTAAAATTTTATGAAAACTAAATTAAACTATTTAATCTAGTTATACCTGAAGGATGACGCGAAGTGGAAAGGGCATCAACTAGCAAACTCAATGGAGTTTGCCTCTACTCATATCCACGCTGAGTTGTCGTCGAGACGGCTTCACAAAGTCGTGAGTCATTCATCTTTGATTGGTACTAGCCAAGAGTCGAGATGATGCGATTTGAGAGAAGGATCACAGGGAGAAGAGCAACCTAAGAGGTTGCTATCCAACGCTTAGAAGGTGTTGTCCGACACTTTTTCTTCGTTGTCCAGCGGCCATATGATCGTTCCTGACAAGGTATATGGTACCTAGATGCGTCATCATTCCGGTAGCAACACTGGCTCATCGGAAATGAAAAGAACGAAAATCGGGAAAGGGCTAGATGCTGAAAGACAGATTCTATTCGTCCGTTCCAGCAACTTGGCGGTGAACCTGCTGAGTGGTGTTGCTTCTCCAGCGGCTTCCTTCTGGCCTGTCGGTCCTGCTGACTGGCGGGATGGCTGGCCAGAGATCTTGGTTGGTGGCACAAGGAGGAGCACCTCCTTTTGTGGCCAACGACTGGAGAGGAAGAGAAGGAGAGCAGAGGTAAGGATTTTGGAAAGTTATTTTCCAAAACCTAAACCCAATTCCTCTTTTTTTTGATCTCTTTTTTTCTCTCCTATCTATATGTATATATAGATCACTCTAAGGGTTTGATGAGCAAGCCTAAACCCAACCCATTAAGCCTTAACCAAAGTTTAGCCCGTTAAGCTCTTTGTTTGGTTCAAAACCAAACCACTTGGCTCATGAATCAAACTAATTGGGTTCATGACTAAACCAAGAATGGTCTAACTCATCTACAAGAGATGTGGCCCATCTGCACTTTCATTCTAACAAAATATTTTCCATATTTGCCCTTCCTTTGGACCAACTAAACTTTTGTCTCTCTCTCGATTTGACAAACCAATTCTTAAACTTGTTTTAAGTCTTTCAGATAAACTTGTAGTGCATGTGACCTTATAGGTTTCCAGTTATGTTGGTCGTCCATAATTAACTATTAATTATGAATTGATCATGAGTGGTACCTAGTAGTACATCATGATCATCAATTAATTGAAAGATCATAGTTGAATCCAGAACCACTTCTAAATCTTTCAACAGCTATAGTTAGTCGTGTCTCATTCCTTTCATTCATCTTATACCCACTTGGTTCAGGACATGGTCTATGTGTCAGTACCCACTAGGGTGACTAGGTCACACCTAGCCCTAGCTATACTTCCTTGTCCTGTGGATTCAAATTACTCAGACATGTGTCCAAGAGTCTCGTACTCTTCATATGTGATGCTTTGGCCAAAGACTTTGAGTAATAATCCTAACAAGCAGTCGTATGGTATACATATCTTTGTAAGGAGTGGTGAATCTTTGTTGGTTATCCAATTAGGGCACTTCGACATATACCCAATCATCCCAAGTCTACACCTCCTCAAAAATGCTGGCTTAAGATGTCAAAGTATAAGTCTCCATGACCAAGATGACTTGAATACCTCAAATCAAAGGAAACTCATACTCAAGTTGCAATGAGATCTTCATTGACATATCTTTATATGTAGATAATCATATCAAGTGTCATGCCAGGTCACTTGAATGAACTAGTTACTATTAACTAGCATCTACGTTGAATTCTCGACATCCCAATGTTTCCATCCAGTGAAGAGCAGTTGCTTGGACAAGCCAAGGAGTATAACATGTGCTAGTCTCACAAAATCGATGATATCCAAACTTATCAATTCTTCAACTAGGAATGTTTCAATATATTCATAATTACACATGTAGAGATGCTCACTAGTTGTGATCCAATCACAAATTTTCTCATGCTATGAATTGTATTACGAACTTTCAGTAAATGAGTTTAAAATCAATCATACACACAGAGAATGTGTACTCAATTAGTGAAACTTTATTTATCCAATAAATAAGTACAAATCATAAGACGATTTCTTAGGATACCTCTCAAATATAATAGCTCGAAGAGTTAAGCTTGCAAAGGAACGTGATTGTATATACCATCGATGATATAAAAGGAATTAGTCCTTCTTTGTGCATGCATAGAATCCTGCTTGAAGATGATCATAAATGCTAAGTCAAACATCAGAAAAGGTTAAATCCTAGCATGAAGGAAGTGGTGAGGAAAGAAGTGTTGAAGCTATTAGATGCAGGAATTATGTACCCCAACTCTGATAGTGAATGGGTAAGCCCTATGTGGTTCCAAAAAAGAAGGGATGATTGTGATTGAAAACAAGAATAATGAATTGATTCCTACTCGAACATTTATCGGATGGTGAATGTGCATTGACTATAGAAAGTTAAACAAATAGACTAGGAAGGATCATTTTCCTCTTCCCTTCATTGACCAAATGCTTGAAAGGCTTGCAAAGCACACATATTTTTGCTATCTAGATGGGTATTCTGGGTTTTTTCAAATTCCTATACATCCTCATGTTCAAGAGAAGACCATTTTACATGCCCGTATGGAACCTTTGCTTATAGAAGAATGACTTTTGTTCTTTGTAATGAACCTACTTTCCAATGTTGCATGATGACTACGTTTTCAGATTTGATTGAAGACATAATGAAACTTTTCATGGATGATTTTTCTGTGCATGGAACTGACTTTGACATATGTTTGTCTAATCTCTCTAGAGTTTTATAGAGATGTGAGGAAGTTAATTTGATTTTGAACTGGGAGAAATGTCATTTCATGGTTAAAGAAGGATTTGTTCTCAGTCATAAGATTTCTGCACAAGGAATTAAAGTTGATAAGGCGAAAGTAGAAGTAATTGAGAAACTTCCTCCACCGATAAATGTGAAAGGGGTGATGATTTTTTTAGGTCATGCGGGATTCTACTAACATTTCATAAAATATTTCTCTACGATTTCCAAACCTTTGACCAATTTCTGCTTTGATAAAAATTGTCTAATTGCTTTTGACAGGATAAAAATAGCTTTGGTAACCACTTCTATAATGTAAGCACTAGATTGGAAGCTGTATTTTTAAATCATGTGTAATGTAAGTGACTATGCTATAAGAACGATGTTGGGATAAAGAAAGGATAAGAAAGTGTATGCTATATGTTATGCTTGTATAATTCTAGACGATGCCTAGATCAATTACGCTATAACAAAAAAATAGTTATTAGCGGTTGTCTTTGTATTCTATAAGTTCATATCATATTTGGTGGGATCAAAAGTGATAGTTTATACAGATCACACATCAATTTGGTATTTACTCAACAAGAAAGATGCAAAACTATGGCTTATCAGATAGATATTGTTACTCCAAGAATTTGATCTTGAATCAGAGATAAGAAAGAGCCAGAAAATGTTGTGGAAGATCATCTATCTAGAATGTGTCAAGATGTACAAGGAAATGTAGATGACCATTTGCCTATTGATGACTCCTTTCTAGATGAACATCTTTTATCCATCACTAGTATGAATGTCCCATGGTATATAGATTTTGTGAATTATCTTGCTTGTGGTATTCTCCCACCAAATTTCACTTCTTAGCAGAGAAAGAAAATTTTCACAGATGTTAAGTATTACATATGGGATGAGCCCCTACTTTACAAGAAGTATGGAGATACGATCTACCGAAAATGTGTACCTGAGGATGAAACTAAGCAAATTTTGCATTATTGTCACTCATCATCTTATGGGGAACACTCTTGAAATGTAAAGACATCAACTAAAGTTTTACAAGCTAGTGTTTTTGGGCCCAATTTGTTTAAAGATGCATGAGAATATGTACTATCTTTTGGCTGTTGTTAGAAAACAGGCAATATTTCAAAGCGGCATGAGATGCCTTTAAATTTTATCCTTGAAGTTGAGCTCTTTGATGTTTGGGGAATTGATTTTATGGGGCCATTTCCTTCATCATGTGGAAATAATTACTTCTTAATTTCTATATATTATGTTTCCAAATGGGTAGAAGCTATAATCTCTCCTACTTGTGATGCTAAAACTATCATCAAGATATTCAAGAAGATAATCGTTCCCAAGTTTGGAGTTCCTAGAGCAGTTATTAGTGATGGAGGTTCTCACTTCATTAAAAGAGAATTTAAAAACTTAAGAAATATGTATTAAGCCATAAGATTGCAACGCTATATCATCTGCAGACAAGTGAACAAGTAGAGATATCAAACAGAGAGATCAAAGGAATTTTGGAAAAGTCGGTATCCATGACCAGAAAGGATTAATCTCTAAAGTTGGATGATGCTCTATGGGCTTACTGTACTACTTATAAGACTCTAATTAGAATGACACCATTTTTTTTATTTATGAAAAACCATGTCATTTACCTGTGGAATTAAAGCATAAGACTTATTGGGCAATTCAATGATTAAATCTTGATTTAAAATTAGCTAGAGAAAAGAAAAAACTTCAACTCAATGAATTGGATGAACTTAGAATGGATGCTTATGAGCATGCTAAGTCTAATAAGGAAAGAACAAAAAAATGGCATGATAGACATATTGTGCAAAGAGAATTTCATGAAGGAGATCTTGTATTGTTGTTTAATTCAAAACTAAGATTGTTTCTTGGAAAATTGAAATAATGATAGTCGGGAGCTTTCAGAATTAAAAAGGTATATCTATATGGGCAGTTGACATCTGGAACAAGAAATTAGAGTCTTGTAAAGTGAATGGGCAGAGATTAAAAAGATATTTCTTACGGATGCTTGTTAATAAGGAAGAAGAACTGTATTTTTCTGAACATCATCCTCTGGATTGAGCCAAGACAGGGGTCAAGCTTGTGACTTTAAACGAGCACTTCTTAGAAGACAACCCAAGGGTTTTCTTTGATACTTTGCTTCTTTGTTTCTTTGATTTTAGTTTCTTCGATTCTGATTCGTATTTGAATTTGTGTGCAGGAATTTTGAAGAAATAATAGAGACAGGTCGTGCCCATGGACATAGTTATGCCTCATCATAAGCATAAGACAGAATGAACCATGACAAGGCTATGTGTTTTCACACGGTCATGCTTCACAAGAGCAGCCGACAGATCAAGTCACAACATGGTTGTGCCTTTTGACATGGTCGTGCCTCTTTGAAAGCTACTTCCAGAGCCTTTCGACATGGTCGTGCTTTCCATCTAGCATTATTCACGGCAGAGCCATGCTTGCAAAGCACGACCATGCCAAACTTAAAAAAGAAGGTCGTGCCACTTTTGAAGCTTTCAGACAGTCACAGAAAGAATCACGACATAGTTGTATGGTTTCACACGGTTGTGTGTATTTTTGAAGCAGGAGCCAGAATGAGCCATGGCAAGGCAGTGTCTTTTGACACGACCATGCCAAACCAACATGGTTGTGTGATTGGCACAACAAGATTCACGTTTAGGCCATGTCTTTTGACACGACCGTTCCGACCTAGAAGGAAGAAGTGTAGCAACTAAAGACACGGTCGTGTCATCCTTTCACATGAATATGAAAAAAAAATAGTGAGATTGGCCGTATTGAAAGACATGACCATGTGAAGTGTTATTGAAGCTACAACAGTAATCACGCCATGGCCATGACAAAAGGCACTACCGTGTGGCGTGATACTTTGGGTATTAAAACCCTAAGGCACGACTCGTGCTCCCCAACCACACGGCTTTTCCTCCTCTTTTCCACCCCTTCTTTTTATCTCTTCTTCAACTTCTCCCCTTCTCTTCTCCAAAGCAAGATTGAAGCTCTTTCCTTCCTTAATTCTTCTTCAATATCTCCATAGAAGAGCCTTCTCCCAAAGAACTCCCCTCTCTAAGATCTCAAGACCTCCCAACTCTCTTCTTCCCCCTTCTTGATTTCTTTCCAAGATCTCTCCTCTCTTTCTTCTTCTTCCCCCACAACCAACAAATCATCCCTCTATTACTTTTTACCATTTAACATGTTGAAACGATTCCACAAAAGTGGTGGATCTAGCAAAGGAGATGACTCCGACAAAGGAAAAGGGAAGGCTACCAACAAAGGGAAATGTCGGGCATGCAATAAAGGTAAATGAGAATTCTTATGGAATATTTTCTTCATAATGATAAGCAAAAATCTAGATTTGATGCTTTTGTTCTCGAAAATTAATTTGTATTAGATACCTTTGTTGGTGCAAGGAAGGCTAGAATCAAACCTATATTTTGATGTTGTCAAAGGTTAAGAGTTAAGTCTTATTGTTATCTGATGAACTAATCCAGTGTGCAGGATCTCAACTATGAAAACCCTAGTAGGTCTGGAGGACCCGATAATAGGCAAGGAACTCTCGACAGATCATGGAACCAGGCAGGAAGTCCAGATGGGTCAAGAGGACCTAACATATAGCAGGAGGATTCGATAGGTCTAGAGGACCTGATATCGAATCAAGTGGAAGTCCTGGAAGGTCGATCCAATGTTGAGCAAAGTCCAAATAGGTCTAGAGTCCCCGATGTTTGGTAGGTGAGTTGAGGTAAGCAAACTGGAATTAGTGCAGTGAGGTCGTGTCGCAGTAGGACAAACCTTAGGCACTAATCCAACTGAAGAAACTAACGAAGGTTTCTAAGTTGAGATCAAAACAGGTAGAACTGTCTCATTCATGCATACTCATATTTGGTTTAACCTTTGTTTTACAGGACTATTACTATTATTATATTTTCTGTGCTAACTTAGTTTTATAGATAAAATAAAATTCGAAATTCACTCAGGTTCGGTCGACCGAACGGGAGGTTCAGTCGATCGATCACACCAGATTAGCACAGGATCGAACAGAGGCTGTATACTTGGAAACATTGGGATCAGTCGACTTATCCAAGGGATCAGTCGACTAAACAACTGCCAGATCAAATCAACGCAGAAAAGGTAAATAGAGGGATCAAACGACTGATAAGCTTTATCAGTCGACCGATCAAGCATGATTTCTGGGATCGAATGGATCAGATCAGAGCAAAGAAGGAAGGTCGCAGGTTTAGTTGACCGATAGGAGGATCAGTGGACCGAAAGGATCAGTTGACTGAACGGTTTTTTAGTCGACCGAACGTAGCCTATAAAAAAGCCCTCGGGGTCCGAGCCGAAGACAACTTTCCTCTGTTCCTCATTCTGTTCTGACTACTACTGTTCATGCAAGCTGCTGCTACTACATCGAGAAGCAACCCGATAACCTACGCCTAAGCTTATTTGTCTCATTTTCGGTATATCTCATTCTTGCACAATATTTGTAATTTTCATGCTTGTACTACCTTGCTTCCTCGAAAGAACTACTTTAGTGGATTAACCCATCGATACGATCCAAAGGGTCGTGGGTTCTTGGAGTAGGAGTCGGCTGGGCT
>JBBUKS010014466.1:0-12050 GCA_038050645.1 Hedychium gardnerianum | reverse complement strand
TCAAATGATGGAAATAATCAACAAAGTCATGGTGAGCATCATGTTCATCAAAGTCATCAAGATGATCAGCATGACACAAGTATGACATGGGCACAAGGTCATGAAATTTATTATGCAACACAAGATATTAATCATGGATATCGTCCTGGGATGGAGAAACAATATCACTTTTTGGCATGTTTATCAAAATCTTCTGATGCCATCACTACAAAAAAATTTGCGATTAGCGACGGAATAATTCGGTCCCTAACCGGCCCGTCGTAAAAAACTACTAGCGACGGAATTTTGAATTCTATCTCTAATAGAGATGGAATAATTTCGGTCGCTATTTAGCATAACTTAACGACGGAATTTATAATTTTGTCGCTAAATATATTTTTTATTTTTTTTCTTAAATAAAAAATAACGACGGAATTAAAAATATAAAAAAGAACATTCGATTGGATCTTCACGACAAAGTATGAGTGTTGAAGAACGTATGAAATATTTGATTTAAGAGGGAACCAACAAATTCTAATAAGATATGATTATGGATCAAGAAGTTATAATTGTGAGTCTCAAAATATTGGATAAGGTTCAATTGGATATCAATCGAGTGAATATAGATACTATGATAGAAATCAACCAAGATACTATTCATCTGATAGATCATCTAATTATTCACCATCCTATACAAGTGGAATTAGACATCATGAATTTTAGGATTATTTTGATAATGTACAAAATACAATTCCTGATTATTCGACATCTCTTGGGAGTAATATTGGACATCATGGTCGTGATCGTGAATCCTCAAGTGCTACTGGCAATTCTATTGGGTTTCAAGGTTTTGGATATTATAATCGTCGTGATGAAACATTATTACAAAGTCAATCATTTAATTATGAACATTTTTCGTCAACTCAATCACATGAATATCCATATGGACAATTTAACGCTAATTTATATCAACACCCATATGTTGGAGATCAATTTAATCAGCATGATACTCAAGGAGAATATAATAAAGATTTGGTCCCTCCCCGTCACTCTTCATGGTATTAGCTCTGATAAGATATAATTATCATCGTATTTTTTTATTATGTTATATTATTATATGATAAGGGATAATTATCATTGTATTTTTCTCATTATATATATTTTTTCTCATTAGGTATAATTATCATGGTATTTTTTTATTATGTATTTTTTTCTTTATGTTATATTATTGTATGATAAAATATAATTATCATTATATTTTTTTATTATATTATATTATTATATGATAATTTATAACTATCATTGTATTTTTTTTTATTAATTTTTTTTTTTTAGTTTAGCATGATATATTCCTGTTTGTAACTCTGAATGGTTTGGAGTTTGTAATGGAAAAAGTATTGCCACCAGCTGGATTTAAGACATCGGTGCTGGTTTTGCGGTGCTTGAATAATGTATTGGGTGGGATGTCGTTTGTCTTGCTCGTTAGGCTGACAGGGGCACAGAAGGTCGAAGCAGAGAAGGGGGAAGAGAAACAAAGGCTGATTGATAATTGTGTCTCTGCCGTTTCTGAGGTTGAAGCTGCAGATTTGCAGAGTGAGTCAAGTAAGTGATGTATTTTTTTTTTTTTTGTTTCTTTCAAAGAATGCAAATGTGCAATTTTCTTGAAGAATTAGGTCAGAACTTGGGATGTATTTGTACTGAGCTTAGTAGTCTCACCATGACAGCCCTCAGAGTAGGCGCTACATTTTTCTTCTATATTGAATGAATAACTAGGAGTATGGGTTTCTCACATTCTCTTCATAAATTCTCTTATCTGTTGGGTGTTAATCTAACAAACAGAAATTCTCATGATGAATATATGAGCAGATGAACAATGCGATGACAAGTGTAAGCTAATTTGGTGAATTTTCATTCCATTATGTTATGTTAACTGTGTCATATTAAGGTAGTTGTGTCAAATACTTTGTTGATTAAAATAATGCAAATAAATATGAAATTATTATAAATCTTATTTTTTTTTCAAAAAAAATAATTATATGATGCAAGATTGGGTGTTTTGTTATGTAGTTTTCTGGGTTTTGTCTCTGAATTTTCTGTTTCATGCCAACTTGTGTTGATAAGATGTCCAATATTGCCCCTTGTATTAATGCTGACCAACATGGAATAGTTGAATGAACTTTAAACATGTTATCTAACATAAGTTGTAGCCTCTGGATGCAGATACCCATTAGCTAGATAGCAATTTTGTAATGTTCCAGTATTAGCTATTAAGTTTGAAGTTTCTTTATTTAGGTTTCTGTTTTTTTGTTCATATTCTTAAAAGTAAATTTTCAAACCTTTTTTGCTTGTTTAAATTTTGAATAGATCTTTGCCAAACTTCTCTCTTTCTTATTCATAACTCACCATCTGAACTCAATGCCTTCTGTTGGACCTTAACCTATAAATCTATAATTAGTTGTTTACATGCAGAATTGGTTCTGTTGTTTCTCATTTCTCTCAGTTTAGCTGGCGCGATCTCTTAAAAATGCATCAATTATTAGTGGAAGACTGCATCTAAATTTTTCTTGTACATATTTGCTCATAACTAATGTTATTTGAACTCAATTTTTCTTACTGAATAAAATAGCTTATACTTTTAATGGTGTGTCACATACACTCTGTAAGATCATTAGTGAAGAACAAATTGGGTTTATTTATAATATACAACTATCCATTACCTTGTTTATGGATGTGCAAACTACACTTATGAATAGGGCTGTAAATTCATCTTGGTGTAAGATACTGCTTGAGTTTGGCTTTAGTTAACAGGATCATAAGAATCTCAAATGCTGAGTTTGTGTTCGTTCTCTTAGCTGCTGTTTTGGCTTATAGATTACAGAGTATGGTGGTATATTGCATCTTATGTTTATGTTTAACTGGATGTCTGATGTTAAAAAAAAAGAATAGGGCAGATGAACTTTTAATAGTCTAATGGTGGCTCTGCTATTGCATACGTAGTCTCTTTCTGTTCTAAACACCTTAGCATTTCTAAGATTATATTTTCTCTGATACTAAAATGTACAACTTCCCAAATGTGTGGCCTTACTTGTTGACTTGTTTTGGGTATTTTTTACGGTGTTGCCTCAGATATATAACTTGTGATATTGCAGTGTTGGTGAAGTTTTTGATCCCTGTCAGAATGATTTGTGCTGTCAAAGATCAAGATCTTTTTGTAGTTTCTTGGCAAAAAAGAACCAGAATGAAAGTGAAACTCCTTCAATGTAAAACCAAGTATCGGGTTTAGTTATAGCTTGTGTACCACCATGACATTGCTCTTATTTTTTTTTTCTTGTAAAGCTTAGCAGTCCTATATTATAGCTGTAGGTTTATACATAAAAAAAACCATGCAATATCCTATCACCTACTTAAGGCCATCAGATATTATCTAGAGTCTCCAATATTATCTAGTTTGGGTAGTTGCTGTTAGATCATGAAAATTGTATGATTTGCGGTGAATTAAGTTTGTATCTGTTTCCAAATTGTACCTTTATATGTCATAATATTTCTTGTATACAAAGTAGTACATTTATATCACAATAAAATTTGTCATTGTGTTATGTTGACTAGTTTTTAAGTCTGTTTTGTGGCCGAACATATTGAACAACGAACATATTGAACAACAACGTTTTTTTATGGTATCAATGAGACTCACCACAATGACAAATGCTACATTGTTGAAGTTTTTCACGTATATATGCACATAATTCTTGGTTTCTCATACTGCTATATTAAATCCTTTATTTTGGTTAGAAGTTGAACCATTCAAATTTGACTCTTGCATTACTGCACATTTGTTATTTCTGATCATAACTTGCAGGAATAAGAAAAAGGAAATTGCAAGTGAGAATGTTAGATAGGAGGACTTGGAAAAACAATGCCACCACATCACATTGTTAGTCCTACAATTTGGCAACCTAATATCCAAGAAAATCAAGAACCATGCATAGGATGAGAAAAAACACAGTTAGAGGGGCCGAACCAATCGGCCTCTCAGGTAGTGCTTTTTCATTTGAATTTGATCCCTCACATATTGCTTGTGGTTTTTCTAGTTGAATTGGAATGTTTGTATTGCTTTTTCCCATTAGAAAATTGATCTGCTGCAGCTTTGAAACAATTCAAATGAGAATGTCTTTATGACTTGTTCTATGTCATCATTAACATGACTCTAGTGAGAACTATGATGACTTCCCTTGGTGACCTTCCATTTGTAGATTTATACTATACCATGGACTGCAGTAGAACCAATCATAGAACTTGGTACACCTGAATTCTCTGTTAATTTAATCAGATTTGATCAGTTTTTAACTTATCATTCTTTGATTTGTCTTCTCCTCAGATTGAATGAAGCAAGAACAATAGTATGAGAAAGTTTCCACTCTGCTTCAATGCTGCTAAACTGAAGACCCAAAGAGTGCGCAGTGGAGACTAAGTCCTATTGGGAGCATGCTAACTCCATCTGACAACACATCTAACCATGGTTCAGAAAGCTGAACAAATCCATCCATTTCTGAGTTGTCACTGTAAAACCATGGTCAAGTATCTATATATATATATATATACACTCACATGACTTTATCAATCACTGCAAACAATCTCCTTCCATTGCTTCAAGCTCCAAATCCATGAGTTCCTCTCCTTCCACCTCCTCCAATGTGTTCCAAGTGACCACGCCCAGGAAACAAAGACTCTCCAAGAAAGCTTCCGGCAACAGCAATGGCAAGAGAAGCTCTTCTTTTAGAGGTGTCACTAGGTAATTAAACTTAAAACAAAAAGAAGTTGTTTCAGTTAATGTTTTGATTCGTGTAATGTCAATATTGTATAGGCATAGATTGACTGGGAGGAGGTATGAAGCTCACCTGTGGGACAAGAACTGCCAGAACCGCTTCAGAAGAAGAAAGGAAGACCAAGAGATGCTTGTGGTCTCTCTCATGCTGCATTGGTATAGTTTATATAGGTAAGCCACTGCTCACAAGAGTCACAACCGTGTATCTTCTCCTTGATCTTTCACTGAGGAAAAGGAAAAGAAAAAAATGAAATGAAATTCATATTCGAGTGATGTTTACTGTTTAGGAGCTTAATTATGATGATGAGGAAGCTGCAGCTAGGACTTGTGATCTTGCTGCACTCAAATATTCAATTTTTCAGTAAGTACTGATACTTAAATCTATTTGCATTTGTGATTAATAATAGATAAACAAATATGTATACCGGACACAGTTCGATACCTACAAAAAAGAGTACGAGGAGATGCAAAGCATGTCAAAGGAAGAGTACTTGGTTTCTCTCAGGCGCAGGAGCAATGGGTTCTCAAGAGGCGTCTCCAAGGACCGTGGGGTGGCCAGGTTAGTTACTTACTGAATATGCTCTTTAAAGGATTATTTCTTTAAAGTTGAATCATTTTATTTTATTTTATTTTATTACGAAATTTAATGCTTTGGCCAAGGCATATGTAAACATGCTTTCCATCGGAGGCCAATGTTTAAGGGGCAAAAGTACGTTTTTTTTTGTTTTTCCAGATAGTGCCCTATTTTGATTTTTATGAAAAAAAATACTCCATCCATATATATAATTATCCAACTATCCTCCGTTATATATTAATAATTTATTCATATTATTATCTCTCTTATATTTTTCTGTCTAAATCAACGTGTTGTAACAACTATAAACTTATAATTGCTACAACTGAATTGTTACACAGTGATAGCAGCTATAGTTCCATAGATGTTATAATATGAAAAAAAAATATTTTAAGACTAAAATTATTCGAAGCCTCTAATAGGGATTTAAACGACATTTTTTGAATCTAAAATATGTGTTCTATCTCATAAATATTTATAGATTTCTAAATGAGTTTCGATTTGATATATTATGCATCGTATGATTCTATCTGATTCAAAAATTATGATCTAGGATTTAACATATTCACATTGAACTGTCCGAAGATAACTCCCACAGCCACAGGCACTCCACAAGCTCCTCCTCCTCCGGAGGTGAACCAAAAGTGCTACAATTCTGAAGAACCTCAAGTCATGGCTCGTAGTGCTGTAGAAGAAGAAAGCATGATTCCTTCGAATCCTTTCATGGACCACTGCTTCGACCTGAGCTTCTTCTCCGGCGGCCGCGACTGGTCGAGGACAACGTGGAGGAGGAGAAGTTGGGTGAGGAGGGGAAGGAGTGGCAACATCATGCAGATGACTCGGCTTAAAAGTTCTCTTTTGTTCCTAAATTTTTCTCGGCTATTTTATTTTATTTTATTTATTTTTATGAAAAAAAAATATTTTTACAAAAATATTTTGTTATTGGAGTCGGATTGAATCAGTATTAGTTTAAATCAGAAATCTACTGTTAATCTATCCGTTCTATCTAAGGTCTTAAGCCTGATGAAGCACCTTCAACCTTAAGCAAACTAAAAATGGATATGCTAAAAAATAAACAATTATTAGTAGCGTTTTGTTGTTGTTTTTTTCTATAAGAATAAAAAAACCATTCAATTGTTTTCTTAATATCGACATCTCATTATTTTATCTAAATTCAACGAGCGTAGGCCTATTCACGATCTTTTGAGGTGGAAATTTAAAATCATAAATTATTGATCCGTTCTAATCCTTGCACTGCATTCCATCGTTCTTCTTCTTTTTCTCTCTCTCTTTGTGTTGAGTTTGTTTTTGTTTTTGTTTTTGTTTTTGTTTTTGTTTTTATAGCGCTATTCCGTTCTAGAGTTGGTGTTGTGGATATCAGCTGCTTGATCCGGTTTTTGGTTGCCTTTTTATTTGGCGTTGGATCTTTGTGATTAGCAGTGGTAAAGGGGATGGGGCTTACTTTTACGAGGCTTTTTAGCCGGCTCTTTGCGAACAAGGAGATGAGGATTGCGATGGTTGGACTGGGTGCGGCCGGAAAAACCACGATCCTGAACAAGATTAAGCTTGGAGAAGTCGTTACTACGATCCCTACCGTTGGTACAGTTCTTGACTTGCTATGTGATGCTTCAAACAAATTATTATGCAAGATTGCAATTTTGGGGGAGTGGTTAAAGGTTGGATGTTATCCTATTTTCCGATGCCTTGGTTCAGCTCCATTAGTTTGTTTGGCTTTTATTATGCTAAAAAAATCGAAAGCAATAAAAAAAGTTCTAAAATTTGGAAGAATTTGCTAAATTCCTGTCATCTTTGCTTATAGTTTGTTGAGTATCACAAATCTGTTTTCGGTCATAAATCCATTAATTTAACACATGAAAAGCCTTTTACAGAATCTAGGTCTATAGATAAGAATTACATTGTTCAGAGTTTTGATCATTGGTCTGAAGAAGATTCCTCAAAGCTCGTATTTTTGTTTGTGCCAAACCTTATGGCTCATCTAGATGGGGCTCGGGTTGATGCATTGATATCAACTCAACAGTTTCTCCAAGGATCTCCTCAAATTTATGAACTAATTGTCAGGACTCTTAGATTTCTCGAGGATATTACCAGTTGCAACAGAGATTAATCAATGTCTTTGAAAATGATATGGCTACACTCTCGAGTAATTTCCATAAGTTGGCAATTAGTATTCATCTTCTTAAGATAGTTTCCTTGGAACATGGGAGTTAGGTCATATCACTGATTCCTCTTAGACTAGTGTCTTATTGAATGTCACTGTTCATAGAAGAAAAATATTTTTTTTTCTCTTGAGTTGTTCACACTCAAAAGAGTTTTCTCCCTTTTCAGGATTCAATGTGGAGACTGTAGAATACAGGAACATTAGTTTCAGCGTTTTGGAAGTGGGTGGCCAAAGCCTACATAGGGTAACTTGAGATAATTTTATAACTTAGTTCAACCACATACATCATTGAAACAATGATTATAATGCGATCGATCAGAGATTTTATAAATGCACCATGAAAGAATTAGAGTTTATTCAATAGCTGTTTTTGATTTATTTTTTTCTCTGCCTTATCAAAACAGACTAGACCACTATGGAGGTACTACTTCCACAATACCCAAGGACTAATTTTTGTCATTGACAGCAATGACAGAGACCGTATTATCGAGGCCAGGGATGACCTGCACATGATGCTAAATCAGGTAGGTTTGCCTTTGTTGTAGCTTTACTTGAAGGTAGAGTACATGATAACTTGTAGCTTGTGCTTCCATGTAAATTTGTATGCTTCTTCATGTTTGATTCTTATTCGATGCCAAAGTTGCCCCCTTATCTTTCCTATCCTTTTATATATAAGAATAAGAAACAAAATTTTGAAGCAGCAAAGTGAATGTTTTAGAAGAAATTATGAGACAGGATTGGTAGAACATCAAAATCCAAAATAAATGGCCACCCATCATATGCTTCTTCGTGTTTGATGCTTAACCAATGCCAAATTTACCCACTTATCTATTTTGACCTTTTATAAATAATAATAAGAAACCAAAAGAAGAACAAAAATTGCAGTGGCATCAAAGTTTTAGAGGAAATGGTGTATCAAGATTGGTAGCACGTCAAAATACAAAATAAATAGTGGTAGAATCAGTTTCTGACTTGCTTCTGGTGTGTGTGCAGGATGAGTTACGTGATGCTTTGTTGCTTGTATTTGCAAATAAGCAAGATCTACCAAATGCAATGAATGACGCTGAAATTACTGATAAGCTTGGTCTGCACTCTCTGCACAAGCGACGCTGGTATGATGCTTCATGTTCATAATATTTCTAGAAATGCTAGATTTTATATGTTCTTGCTAAGCAAGGTGTGGTGGTTAAGACTACTTCTGGAATCAAACACCATACTACCCTCTGGCTTTTGGCACTACATTGTCATTTTGTTGCTCAACTCTGACTTTTCTTCTCTATCATTCTATTTTTCAAATCATTTTTTTTTTGTTTTGTTTGCAAGTATGCAACCAACTTACCTCATCTTTGATAACATTCATTCTTTTAATTGGAATTATTGATTAGTAACTTAATATTCCTTTTTTTTCCCCATCAAGCCGTGTTTGCCCAACTATTTGGGGTCAACTATATCGATCATATGCTTTTATTGTGTTCTATGCAAGGCTATTCTATCGTTCCAACATATTCCATAAATTTGTCATTCTGACGAGGGAAAAACCAATTGCCTAAACCTTCTACTAAAGAAATGAGAAAAAACTATGATTATAAAATTCTCTCACTAGCTCGACACTAAAACTGACTGAAGGAGTAAAAAATCTTGATTTTTTCAGTGTAGTTTGAAAACTGATTGACTTTTTGTTTCTTGGCAATGTCATTGCCCTTATTGTTGCTAACTACTCTTTGATCATGAAAATGGGTGTTGATTGATAGGTACATACAGAGCACATGGATTGGCTTTGGTATTTCTCTTTTTCCAACTACCCGGCCTGATATAGTTAAGTTCAACTTGACTGTACAACTTTCAATGTGAGACTAAATTGAGATGATCAATGCAATAAACACATTGTTTGGCCATCAAAATCAACATGTTAGTTCTACTACCAATTGACATGAGTGGATTTATACAAGATGTGAGACACGAAGAGGCTCGAACAACGTGGCCTGTTGTGTTTAAGCTCAAGTTAGTCGTAGTAAAATTTTGAAGTGAGACTAAACTGAGACAATCAATTCGAGTTGCATGTCTCGGTGATCAAAACTAACTTGTTTGTTCTGCTTCCAAGTTTCATGAATTGGCCTATCAGAGATGTGAAGCATTGCTAGGTTCGAACCATGTCGCCTGAAATCATTAAGCTCAACTTAGCTGCACTACAATTTTTGTTATGAGATACTAAGACTAAACTGAGACAAACCAATGCATACACATTTCTCATCCATCAAAGCCACCAAGTCTATAACTGTGTTACCATTTGATTGCAAATGGTTCAATGTACGACCTTTGTGGCTCGATATTTTTTAAGCTCAACTTGGTTCTTCAACTTTCGATGTGAGACTAAACTGGTACAGCCAATATGGCACACACATTTGCCGGTTCTTAAACCCAATATGTTCTTATACATGTTTCCATTTGTGGTTCAATTCAACAAGTGATGATCTTGATGCAAAAGTTATGGAATTTGAAACCTTCTATTTTGCTTTTCCAGGTTTCAAACTTGTAAAATGGTGATCTTGATGCATAATATTGCTCATAGCTTCTACTGTAGTACAACAGAGAGTTGCTCATGGTTTTAATTTATTTATTTATTTATTATTATTATTATTACTATCATTTAAATGTTTATGGTGCTTTTATACAGTGTGGTTTAAAGTGTGAGCATATGGTGAGATGACATTAGTTTTGTACAGTGTAAAATTATCATTGTTTGATCAATATATGGGTGTTCTTACTAAATAGATAATAAATAAATAAATTGTAGGAAAGTTGAGATAGTTTTCTCCTTTTATGTAATGCAAAATTAAAGGAAGAACAGATAAACCTCCGACGAGCTCATGGCTGGCCAAGAGTCTAAATAGATGAACAAACAAGCTCTCTTATCGTAATCAAGAAATACAAATTAAATGAATAATCAAATTAGATTCTTCTAAGAATCGAAATCCATAAATATTCATTATTATGATAAATCTATGGAATTAATGAAAACAATTCATATTTTTGGGCACTTCAAATTCAATATAAATTTGGGAATCTATATTTAAAAAAAACAAATAAGGCTTTTTATCAAAGGATGTATTCAAAATTCTAAAATTCTTAAAAAAAACGTATTATGGTTTCATATATTTTTCAAAAACGTACTTAATTCAAAAAATATTCTTTCTTCTTTTAAGCCCTAAATCAAAGTAATATATATATATATATATATATATATGACTTTGATAGCTTACACATCTTATCATGTACAACCATGTACACCTGGTGAGGTGATATAATCCTGATCATTGATCATATCACATATATTTTGATCAATGATGTGCAGATGACCACCTTAGCAAGTGCTCATGATTGTACAGGATAAGATATGCAGACTAACAGAACTATATATATATATATATATTTAGATTGAACCAAATCAAATTGATCTGAATTAACAAATTAAAAAAAATAAAAACTTAATTATTTCATCGAGGAATTTCATACACAAATGGATGATCCTAAAAAAATTCTTTTTTAAAAAAAAAAATGTCATCATGATGATCTTTCAAATTTATCTTTATATATATATTTTTTAAAAAAAATAGAGCTGAATCGAATCAAATCAAAAAAAAATTAAAACTTAATTATTTCATGAATTTCATAAAAAACTTATTTTTTTTAAAAAAAAATGTCATTAAACTCATCTCCTAAATTTATTCATATATTTTTTTAAAATTTTAGATTTTTAATAAAAAAAATTAAAATATAAAAGAAGATTAATAAAAAATTATAAAATTAAAGAAACATTAATAAAAAAATTGTTTTATTATTATTTTTTTAATCATTAATTACCAGAGAAAAAAATTAAATAACTAAAAATAAAAAAAAATATTTTGATACTGATTTGATAAAAACATCATCATCTTAGTATTATTTAGTTAAATTATCACCACTTTTATATTAATTTCGTTAAAACATCATCATTTTAATATTTTTCATTAAAATAACACTATCTTAATGTTAATTTTAAAAAGCATCACCAACTTAATACTAATTTCATGGAAGCATCATTATTTTAGTACTGATTTCATCAAAATATTATCATTTCTAAGATATATTAAATTTTTTAAAATAAATTATACACGATTAAAAAAATATTAAATTTGAGACTTTAGAACACAATGAAATTAAAGAGCATTATAAAATCTACATGATTTAAATTGGATCTTATTAAAGTTGTCTAACGTCATCAGTTAATTTTGTTTGAAATTCATTAATGGCATTTGTTTTTTTTTTTCTCACTTGAATTTTGTCTCGGATGAGCTTGACTTGGTCTTCTAACAGGGCCGATTAGACTCGAGCTCAGTTTGATTTAACTCAAGTTTAATTTGACTTGATTAGACCTGGCTCGATTTGATCTGACTCGAGCTTGAGTCTTAAGCCTGAAGCACCTTCAACCTTAAGCAACTAAAAATGGATATGCTAAA
>JBBUKS010014407.1:0-12056 GCA_038050645.1 Hedychium gardnerianum | reverse complement strand
CGAGTTAAGTCAAATCAAGTCAATAGTTAAGCATAAAGTCAACTACTAGTCAAACACATGTTTAACATTAAAGCTAAACAAGTAAGAAGTTAACCAACGTCTTGAAAATAATTAAGATATGCAAATGATATAAATAAGCTAAAGCATATTCCAAGACAATATAAAAGTCATATAAGTTAAACCAAGTCACAACAAGTCCAAATGAAAGATCTAGTCAACTATTCACAATCCAAGTTTTTTTCTAAGTGTACTAAACTCAACATCTACTAAAGATTTAATAAAGATGTCAATTATGTTAGACTTAGATTCAACATATTTGAGTTGAATATTTTCATTAGCTATATGATTTCTAACAAAATGATATTTAACTTTTATATGTTTAATCCTAAAGTGATGTACAGAATTTTTTGTTAGGTTAATTAAAATTAATATTGTCAATTAAAACTTGTACCGTTTTGTAATTAAGTTCATAATCTTTTAGTACGTACACCATCTGCAATAATTGAGCTACGCACCCACCCATAACAATATATTCAACTTCGGTAATAGATAGAACCACACAATATTATTTTCTACTACTCTAACTAATCAAGGATTGACCTAAAAATTGACAACTGCCATTAGTATTTTTTTAATCTAACTTACATTCAGCATAGTCTGAATCGATAAATCCAACTAAGCCAAAATTATTTATTCTTGGATATCAAAGTCTTACTTTTAAGTACCTTAGAATTACCATTAACTAGCATCTATGTTTAACTCTCGACATCCCAATGTCTCCAGCTAGTGAGGAGCGACTTCTTGGATAAGCTAAGGATTGGATAAGCTAAGGAATATAACTCGTGCTAGTCTTATAGAATCGATGATGTTCAAGCTCATCAACTCATCAACTAGGGATATTTTTAATACATTCATAATTACACATGTAGAGATGCTCACTAATTGTGATCCAATCACAAGTTCTCTTATGCTATGAATTATATTGTGGACTTTCAGTAACTGAGTTTAAGATCCAATCATGCACATAAAAAATGTGTACTCAATTAGTGAAATTTTATTTATCCAATAAATAAGTACAAATCATAAGACGATTGCCTTAGAACACCTTGAGGTTCTAGAGAAATGGATATGATCTCCTCCTGATTATGTAAAGATTTTGGCTCAGGTGAATGTACAACCAAAGGAAGTGATTCTTGAGGCTTTGCCTCCATAGCACGAGTCTCTACACTTTCCTCACCAACAAATGCATACGCATGAACAATTGGCTCCCCATCATCATCAACAACACTTGCATCATCAATAACATCTGCAATAATAATATCATTAGAGTTAGAATCAACTACAACTATATCATCACAACACACAAAATCAGAAGAGTCCTATAGAGCACTAGAATCAAGAACATGGCTGTCATAAGCTCTATAATCCATCTCCTCACTGGAGCATTGTGCTTGTCGCTGGGCATCAAATGCTGTAAGTTGATCCAACTGCATCTGCAGTCTCTGACTTGACTCAGCAACTTCTTGTTTGGTCTGGAAAGTATAAGTTGCTTGTTGCAATGAGAATTGTTGTTGTCGTAGTGTCATTTGATGCTAATGCTCTCTTAGTAGCTGGATAATCATCCTTAAGATCCTGTGATGACAATTCAGGTTGTCTGGGGGTAGGAACTTTTTCACTAAACTCTTGAAATGTCCCCCAGGAATCTGACTCGATTTGCTAGACTGGATGTGACCAAGTAGACATAGGATCATCCTGAAATCCTTGTGGGCTCTGATATACTATATATGACTCAGTAAATTGACCTTGTGCATCCTCATACCTAAAATGTGAATGATCCACCCAATTAGAATTATAAGTATTAGGAAATGACTCATACCTATTTTGCTTCTCCATAGGTGGGTAGTATTGATGTTTAGGCTGATATTATTGAGTCTGAGTATATTGAGGCTCAGGATTCTATTATTGCGTGTTCCCGTACATATAATATGGTTGTTCTCTACAACTAGAACCATAAGTCCCATTAACACCTCTAAATTGCTGATAATATGGATTTATGGTCACACACAAGAATTTTCCTGTTCTTTCACTGAAACACTAGCAAACAACATCAACAGATACAGGAAACATGTAAAATCAAACACATGAAAATCTAAACATGAAATCACTTGACACAATTTCTTTTTCAATTTTTTATGTTAAAAGAGAAAAACAATCCTAAGATATCAAACACCGCTAACAATTCCCCGACAACGACGCCAAATTTGATAGAAATAATAAAGTACCAAAACCCCTCTCTACACTAATATAGCATAGGGAACGATCTTGATCGTCTCTCTCAAGGAATCTAACGATGATGATATCTTAGGATCGAATTATTTGTGAATAGGGCTTTGGATTTAACTAACGCTAAGGACAATTAATGGAAGACAACCTAATCTAACTTAAATTATGATTACAATGAACTAAAGAACACAGATATTAATGAAACTAAGCAATTAATGAACCTAGTTCAATCTAATCTACTCGCAACGAATAAGAGAGAAAAACAACTAAACTACAAAGGCAACTCAATTCATGCAATTGAAAACAAGAAATCTAAACTAACATAAACTATTGCATTGAAATCAAGTATGAACAGTACAGTCTCATGGGAAGAACTCTACCATGTATATATGATCAAGAACTATACATATGGTCAAATCTGCAGGTATATAACTCAAATCTCAAACTAACATGACAATAATACTAACCATACTGACACAGTCTCATATTAGGTATAAAACCTAACTCCAACCTATGGGAGCTATCATAGATGTAGGTGAGTCATAAATGTATATATATACCTATACATCCCTCAAGTGAACAATCATCACATGCAAATGCAGTATATATCAAATGCATATGCAACGCACATCAAATGCATATGCCAAGCAGGGTCACTCCAGCGTACCCCTCCAGCTACCACGACATCTGTGTGGCTGAGGAGGGTGGGACGGTGACACTGATCGCATTCCAGCTACCACTACTCTGAGTGACCAAGTGGTGAGGATGTAGGGTAGCTATCTAGATACAACAAGAGGTCTCTATCGGTACGATGCTCCAGCTACCACTACCTAAGTGGCCGAGCGGCACGATAAGACAAATTGCTCTACTCTAGACCACTACCTAAGTGGTCGAGTTGGTCGTCAGCATGCAGCTGATATGTAGTGCATAATGAAATGAGCATCACACACATGAGCAAGCATTACATATAGATATATACCATAACACAGTATAATAAACTCACATAGGGAAGACACCTATGAAACACACCATACATGTGTGTAACGATCTATGATGCACACTATACATGTATGCACCAGACAATAATATAACCAATAGTAAAATGACATAACATCACATGAATTCAATTCCTATGAAACACACCATACATGTGTATAAAGACCTACGATGCATACCATACGCGCATGCACCCAACTGCGATACACACCATACATGTGTGTACCACTACAAATCATGGATAATCAAAATACGAGACTGCATTGATAATAAAAATAGATTAATTCCAAAATCAAGCATGTAAGCATCCAAAGCAAGCAAAAACATGAATAGATTTAAGGTAATCCAATTTACCTATCAAATTCATAATACTCATGCATCAAGTACAAAGTACTAAAAGAGACAATGATAGAAATACCCACCTCTAAATAGGTCGAGCCGAATATCCTCATAATCGATGCTCCATCTCGTGTCCAGAGCATATCTGTAGAAATACAAAATCTACATAAGTACTAGACTAATACTAGTAGTCAACTCACTAACAGTATTATACGAGTTAAACATCTAATTAGCGGATCGAATAGATATGATTTAGGTTTAGAGATTTGTTACCCTAATCTCGTTAACAAATCTAACAAACCCGCATTTTAATTCTCAATCCTTTAACTAAAAGAAACACCTAATAATTAAACATAACCACTATGTCTCTTGATCTCAGTTTCACATAGGGTAGTTTTCCCAATTCCATTAACCAACTCACCATTACCCACAATTAATCCTCCATAATTTTTCTTTCAACATAAATCATACTTTAAGGGTATAGTTAAGCAAGAATAATCCTACACCAACATGACAAATGAAATTCATGAAATTACTAGCAAGTGAGCCACAAACCGAACCCTAAATATTAGGTATAACCATCCTAGATTGTTTGGGTAACATAAACCCTAATATAAACTCAACTAACCAAATACATCTCATGAGCATTACTTTCCAATGCAATCAACACTAGAGATTAGAACAATCACCTTTACAAAAGTGTTAACAGATTCAACACTTAGGTATTCAACATTTTAAGCTCCATTCTTGTATGAACCTCAATCCAAACATTCCAACTATAAACATGAATGGAATCTTAAATCAAACACCACTTAACTTCCCAAAAATTGAAAACCACAACAAGATCCTAATAAATTCAACAACCGCTACTAGGTATAAGAACATAAACTCTTCAACCTTGAAATTCTACCAAAATGGAATCCATACATCTTGCTAGACCATCCATGAAATTATATACATACATCCCTAAAATGCAAATCAAGAACCCTATTACACAAATATGCAAGATCAATCAAGTGACACCAATTGGATTTCAAACTCTCCATACCATTACTCACAACCATAAACATGAATGAAAAATAGAGATGAGACCCCACACATCCAAACAATAGAGCATCATCACTTCATGATTATTTAAAACCCTAGCCTTAAGACACATGAACATTAATATTAGCTAATACACCAGACTAGATTCCATGTTAACAATCCAATCAATCCAAGCTACATCAGAAACTTTACAATTTCCAAAACAATAGAATAACACTAAACATTTAAGTATTTTGCAAATCTGAGATATAAATTTCTATACTAGATGATCCAATCTAACAATTCAAGATTAACAATCTAATCAAAGAGGGTTCAACACAACATTATCAGTATCAGAACAATGATCAAAGATCATTGCCTAAACCTAATTATCAGGGTAAAACAATATGTTTTGGATCTAGCCCCCAAATAATCCAATCCAACAATTCAAAATATTTTTCAATTTATAATTTGCACCCAACTACATAATTTACATCTCAACTCAATCATCAATCGATATTAAATTACCACAACCAAATTCAAATACCAAGTTTCCCAAATCATAAACTCAACTACCCACATTTAACAATCACCAATTAATAATACAACTAATATTCATTATATAGAGAAATTCATTACCATGTGATTCCTCCTCAAGGGTAGCTGCCGGAACCCAATCTTGTCGTTGATAAAGGTCGGAGCAAACTCTGCTAGGATTGATCACTCTTGGCCGGATAAAGGTGTCCAGCAGCTACAATATTGGTCAGCCAACAATAAGGTAGCTATGGCGACGATGCTGATACTCAAATCATGGAACTCAAGTTGGCCAAATCGATCGAGTCAGCTGTGACAATCATTGTTGGCTGGAATAGCTAATCAACCAACATGGAAAAACCACCGAAAATTGATCAAAACATACATATGATTGCTAAATCCACTCAGATCATTGCGAACACAAACTTACCACAACTGAAGGTGATTGCCGAAACTCTTGAGTTCTAGCCAGAATAGGGGGTGGCCGAAATTAGACAAAGTAGTAGCTGACCTCGGCTATAGTTGCAGAAATGGCTGCATTGTCAGATCTAGGGTAGTGGTGGTCAGAGCAGTGGGGAGATGGCGGCAGTGGAGGGAAGAAGAGATCGGGGTAGTGGCGATGGCCGAGAAGTGGCCTGTGCTAGCTCGGCAACATCGACGAAAGGGACGGTGACAGTGGATCGGCTGGTGATTGCATCCGCCGAAGAAGAGGGGGTCGGCGATTCTTTCTAGGGCAGTGAATGGTGGTGTAGTCGGAAGGGGCAGACAGCCGACTAAATTGGAGAAGAAGGAGAATCGGGATCTAGGGCAGAGGAGGTTCGGTGGATGTTCCTCATATGGGGAAGAGAGATAAACACCTGGGCTCTCCGGTCGTCAGCTGCCCCTGACAGCGATCGTCAGTGTCAATGAGGAGGTGGTGTAGGTTGATGTCGGGGAGGAGAAGAAGATCAATTGAGAGGGGAGGGGGCTTGGCGGATTTGAGAGATAAATGAAACAATATAAATATATATAACTTAGGGTTTTATAATTAAATCTTAGCTTAATTGATTTAATCAACTTCCATCATAAATTGACACAACCCTAAATAATCCATATGAATCCGGTTTAATCCCAGAGTAATTTCTAAAAATCTCTAAATATTCTTTTAAACTTATTCCTCGGTCAATGCACATTATTTTATTATTTTTAATGGTCATATTTAACAATACATGCTTGGACTTTAGGATATTTTTGCTTGATATGATTTAAAATTGCAAAACATTTGTCAAGTTAAGGGGAGCTTCTATTTTGAGAACTATCTTCTTGAAAACTCTTTTGTCTTTTAAAAATCTCTTTTTGAATTTTTTTTTCCTTCTTTCCTTTTACAAATATTATTTCATAAATATATTTTTGAAAATTGTTTTTACCTTAGAAAATATTGTTCGGAAATTCTTTTCCTTTATTTTTTTTCTAGAAATTATTTTTACTTTAAAAAAAATTCAAAAATTGTTTAGCCTTGAAAAATATTTTCAAAAGTTGTTCTTAACTTGAAATATGTTTTCAAAAAAATATTTTTTCCTTGAAAAAAAAATTCAAAAATTGTTCTTACCTCAAAATTATTTTTGACAAATTAGTTTTACGTTATAAAATTGTTTTTACTTTAGAAAATATTTTTAAAAATTATTTTACCTTAGAAATTATTTTCGAAAATTTCTCTTTGAAAATTCTTTTCCTTATTCTCTTTTGGATATATCTTGAACAATTAATTAAAAAAATATTTTTGATTCTTTTACTAAAGTTCTTTTGAAATATTTTCTAAAAATCTTATAAATTTTTAAAAACTCAGCATTTTTTTAAAAACCCATAAGATAAACTCTATTTGAAAATTTGTAGTAATAATTCCTTTCTTTTTGATGTGTGTCAAGGGGGAGAGAAATGATTAAAAGTTAAGAAATTTTATTTAGAATTCTTAAAACTCGATGTTAAATTCAAGGGGAGAGTTTAACTTGAGGGGCGGTTGTTTTAAGAAAATATTATTTTTAACTTAACTTTTGAACCAAGTTGTCAAACATCAAAAAGTGAGGAGATTGTTGGTGCAAGGAGTACCATAATCGAACCTATGTTTTGAGTTTGTCAAATATTCAAAGTTAAGTCCTATTGTGATCTAATGGACTGATCAAGTGTGCATATTGTTTAATCTAAAAAGTCATAATAGGTTAGCGGTACTAGATACTAGGCAGTGGAATGACCTAGTAGGTCGGCTAGACCAGATACTAGGTAATGGAAAGACCTAGTAAGTTAGCTAGACCAGATACTAGGTAATGAAAGTCTTAGCAGATTGTGGAAACCAGGCAGAAAGTCCAGATGGGTCAAGTGGACCAAACATTTGGCAAGATGGGTTCAATAGATTAGAGAGGACCAGATATCGAATTAGGAGGAAGCCCTGGCAGACTTATCAGATGTTGAGCGGTTAAAGTCCAAATAGGTCTGGAGGACCAGATGTTTGGTAGGTGAGTTGAGGTAAGCTCCTGAGTGGTTCTTCTGAAAAGAATGACAGTGAGGTCGTGCCCCAGATGGGACAAATCTTAGGCATTGATCCAACTAAAGAAACTAACGGATGTTTCTAAGTTGAGATCAATATAGTCCTAATTGTCTTATTCATGCATCTATATATATATATATATATATAAAACTCTGTTTCGCAATATCAATATTATTTGTATACTTCTTGTGCTAATGTGGTTTTGTAGTTTTGAGTTGACAAAAGATTCAATCGACCGAATAGTTCAATCGACTGATCAAGGGGATCAATCGACTAATCCAAGGCGATAAGCACAGTGAAGATACTAGATATGGCAAAGAAGGAAACAGGGTTTAGTCGACTAAACCATATTTGGTAAGAGATAAAAGATATGATTGGATTGTCGTAAGGAAGGAAACACTAAGGGATCAATCGACTGATAAAGGGTCCAGTCGACTGATGAGAGTGATTTATGGGGTTGATCAGATCAAACAAGGAAGGGCATGGAGTTCAATCACATGATAGAGGATCAATCGACTGATAGGTATCAGTCGACTAGTAAAGCCTATAAAAGAATCCTCGAGGTCTGAGGCTTAGCATCAATTGCCTCTACTCTCCGTCTCATTTTTGTTGCTACTGTTCGTGCAAGATCTTCTACTATGACACCGTAAAGCACACCGACAACCTACGCTTGATCTACACTCTTCATGTTGTCGATATATTGTTTATTGCATTAAATTAAAGAAATAGTAGTGTTGTTACTATTCTCCGTCTTCATTGTATGAGTTTGCTTCTTCTCCGAAAGCTTTCAAAGAGAAGAGCTATAGTGGATTGCCTATCGAAGCGATCAAAGATCATGAGCCTTGGAGTAGTATGAGCCTTGAAGTAGTAGTCGCTGGACTACGAACCAAGTAAAAAAGAACTTGTGTTTTCGTGTTTGTATTTACTTATTCTGCTGCTACTTTGATTTATGAAACGAGAAGAAAAGAAGGTTTTAAAATGAATGAGATTCACCCCCCCCCCTTTTATTGGATATGCACATAACAATAGTGAGTATTGGTTTTTTGTGCATGAGTTACAAATACAAGATATACATAAGAATTCGATAATAGAATCAAAAAATGTCTCGTTCTTCGAGCATATGTTTACATATAAGACATGAGAGGAAGCAAATTCCTCACAATGGGTATATGAAGCACAAGAGGAAGAAGAAGTTGATGAACTAGTTGAGGGTGAGCTCAGACCGAGTAAAAGAGCTCGGGTGAAAAAATCCTACGAAATGGATTTTATCACTTCTATGTTGGAAAGTGACCCCCAAATTTACTCAGAAGCAGTAAACTCTTCTGATGGACCTAACTAGAAAGAAATAATTGCATCTGAGATAGACTCTATTTTACAAAAATCATACTTGGGAACTTGTGAATCTTCCTCCGGAAAGTAAACCACTAAGTTGCATGTGGATCTTTAAGAAGAAAATGAAATTAGATGACACAATTGATAAGTATAAAGCCAGATTGGTAATTAAAGGTAACGGAAAATGAGAAAGCCTTGATTACTTTAATATGTATCCTTCGATGTCGAGAATAATTTCCACAAGAGTATTTGTTTAATAATTAAAATAATTATCTTTGGATTTGATCTAGTCTAATAGCGCCCTGAGAGGAAGCAAGTTTCTCACAACGGGCATATGAAATACAAGAGGAAGAAGAAGTTGATGAACCAGTTGAGAGTAAGATCAGACGAAATAAAATAGCTCGGGTGGAAAAATCCTAAGGAACGGATTTTATCACTTTTATATTGGAAAATGAGCTCCAAAGTTACTCAGAAGCAATAAGGTCTTTTGATGGACCTCACTGGAAAAGAAACAATTGCATGTGAGATAGACTCTATCTTGCAAAATCATACTTGGAAATTTATGGATATAAACTCTATCTTGCAAAATCATACTTGGAATTTGTGGATCTTCCTCCGGGAAGTAAATCACTAGGTTGCAATTGGATCTTCAAGAAGAAAAAAAAAATCAAATAACACAATTGATAAGTACAAGGCCAGATTGATAATTAAAAATTATCGATAATGAGAAGGCCTTGATTATTTTGATACGTATTCTTTAATGTCGAGAATAAGTTTCATTAGAGTATTGTTGGTTATCGCCGCTCTATGGAATCTGGAAATACATCAAATGGATATAAAAATAGCCATTCTAAATGGATATTTAGAAGAGAAAATTTACATGGAATAACCTGAAAGGTTTTCTATACTAGGACTGAAAAATAAGGTTTGTAGATTGGTGAAATCGTTATACAGCTTCAAACAAGCACCAAAGCAGTGACATGAAAAGTTTGATAATGTCATGAAAGAATTGGGATTCAAAATCAATGAATGTGATAAATGTGTTACATGAAAGCTACAAAGAATAACTATGTCATCTTGTGTCTATATGTAAATGACATGCTTATCATTGGGAGTAATGATAAAATGGTCAAATCTTCTAAATATATGTTGAACTCGAGATTTGAAATGAAAGATATGGGTATAGCTGATGTGATTCTAGGAATTAAAATTTGTAGAGCAACAGAATGACTTGTTCTGAGTCAGTCCCATTATATGGATAAGATTATTGAGAAATTCACTAAGGGTGATACTGCGTTGGCACGAACGTCGATAGATACAAGTTAATATCTATCAAAGAATTGAGAAGAAAGTATCTCTCAAATATAGTACTCTCGGGTGATTGAAAATATGTACCTGATGAGTTATATACGACCAGACTTAGCTTACGCAGTAAGTAAACTGAGTAGATACACGACTAATCCTGGTGTTGAGCACTAGAAAGGGATAATAAGAATACTAAGTACTAAGGTATACTCATGAATATGGACTGAACTATATGAGATATCCTACTGTGATCGAAGGATATAATGATGTAAATTGGATATCTAATATAAAAGACTCAAAGTCTACAAGTGGATATGTATTCACTTTGGGAAGTGCATCTATTTCATGGAAATCTTCTAAGTAAACCGTAATAACTAGATCCACGATGGAATTTGAGTTTGTAGCTCTTGACAAATATAGTGAAGAGGTTGAATGACTATGATAATTTTTAGAAGATATTCCTAGATGACTGAAACATGTGCCGGCAATTTGCATACATTGCGATAGTCAATCAATAATTGGTCGAGCACAGAGCTATTTATATAATGGTAAGTCTAGATATATACGTCGTAGACACAATACCAATAGACAACTACTCTCAATAGGAGTTATCACTGTTGACTATGTGAAGTCAAAGGATAACCTAGTGGATCCATTAACCAAATGCTTAAACTGAGAATTAGTTGCAAGCTCATCGTGAGGGATGAGCTTGATGCCGATGAAAAATGTTAGTACAAAGGAAACTCAACCTATGAGACTGGAGACCCCAAGAACAAGGTTCAAAGGGATAACCTAATTGTATCGACTAAGTGGGGGAATTACCCAAGGATGGGGGTTAAGTATACGACTTTTAACGATCCTGTGGAGTAATGTGGAATACTCTTAGAAGATCACCTGTGTGAGAAATAAGTGGGGCCGCTTCAAAAAGAATTGGAGGCACAATTCTTAAAACTTCTCATAGAATCAGGCGTGTTCATGGCTAAGAACGAACACACTCATGAGAACTGAGTTGTATCAGAAAGATTTCTGGGTGATATATGTCAATGCTTACACAGAAAAAAGACATGATGTGATTTGGGTGATCGTGGAGCGATTAACCAAATCCGCACATTCTCTACCAATCCGTAGGATGAACTTTTTGGATCATCTGACGGAGTTATATGATAGAGAGATTATCAGATTTCATGATATACTTCAAAGTATTACATCGGATAGAGATCTGTGTTTTACTTCATGATTTTGATAGTGTTTTAGCAGGATTTGGGTACAGAGCTTCATTTTGGTATAACTTTTCACCGCGGACAGATGGACGATCAGAGCACACTACATGGACATTTAGGGATCTATTGTGATCTTGCGTGATAGATTTCAGAGGCAGTTGAGAAGATCATTTGCACCTGGTGGAGGTTGCATACCTTTACGGATAGCAGTCAGCGATTCAGATGTTCATTGTTTGAGGCTTTGTTTGACAGAGCATATCGTGCACCTACTCTGTGGAAAGAAGTTGGTGAACACAATATTTTGGGATTATAAAGTATTCAGTATGATGCAGAGTTAGTGTATATAATCCGATAAGAAATGTCGGAAGATCGAGATTGACAGAAAAGTTATGTAGAATAGAGACGGAGACCTGGGAGTTTATAGTAGTGACCATGTACTTCAACGTGTCTCACCCACTAAAGGGGTTGAAAATTTTGGTTCGAAGGGCAAGGTAGCTCTT
>JBBUKS010014397.1:0-12056 GCA_038050645.1 Hedychium gardnerianum | reverse complement strand
AAATGTATGAGATTTCCTATTGACGTGGGTAGAACTTCAATAAAACTCTTAGATAAGTTGAGGTACCTCAAATGTATGAGATTTCCTATTGACGTGGGTAGAACTTCAATAAAACTCTTAGATAAGTTGAGGTACCTCAAATGTATCAGATTTTCTATTGACGTCGGCACCTCCTTGATTATACTGCCAGTTAAATCTAACACCCTCAAAAATTTCAGTTTTGAGGAGACTTCAAACAGATTGATACTTGAAAATTTATATAGGAGCATAAAGGTGCGCAAATACAATGGTTTCTTGCCTATGACCTCTGTCATGTTTGGTAACTTTCCTTTATATATTTGCAAATGATATGTTCTGTTTCTTATATCTTCCACCGAGTCTTGATCAGAATTCCAATATGCATCTGCAGATACTGATCGTGCCAGATCATGCGTTAAATCATGCATTGTGCACTTGGCTACATGACTATAATCACGTGGAGGTGCCAAGAGAAAGAATGACCCCATTACTAGATCATTAAAGACACGATTGTCATTTGTTTCAGCTTCAAAATTTCCTTCTGAATGTACGAAACCATTTGCTATCCACAGTTTTATCAATTCATCCTTTTCCATAGTAGTGTTCTTTGAGTATAGGGAAGCAAATGCAAAACACTTCTTTGACCGTGGAGGGAGACTGTCATAACTAAACTTTAGTATAGCAAACAATTTCTTTTCCTGATCTCTGAGCTGCCATATTTCACTCTTCAATACCGAAGACAAAGTCTCATCTCCAGTACCACGGAGCATGTAACCAAGAGATATGGCAGCCAAGGGAAATATGGCAGCTCAGAGATCAGGAAATTGTTTGCATCAACTTTTGATCAAAAGTTGATCGACTGCTTCGTCTCCAAATGCAAATTGTTGAAACAAAGACAAACAATCAGCTCGGGACAACTGCTTTATTTGGTGGCTATAAGATGAGTACATAATCGAAGAACCCGTTGGTTACGGGTTGTCACTAAAATTTTGCTTCCTCTCGCCCCACATGTTAAGGCTGCTTTCAGCACACCCCACTCAAATGGATCTTCATTCCATACATTATCCAGCACGAGCAGAAATCTCTTACCAGATAATGCTTTTTCTATGTTCTTTCTCAAGGAATCTATTTGTGAGATGTTGACCGGTGCATCAGTAACTGCTTCTAAAACAGACTTCATCATCTTTGTGGCATCAGATTCAGCCCCAATAACTGTCCACACTGCCGAACCTGCAAAATGAGCTTTCACCTTCTCATCATTAAAAACAAGCTGAGCAAGTGTAGTCTTCCCCAGGCCACCCATCCCAACGATGGCAATGACCTTCAATGTGCTATGACTACTTTCATCATCATTTGTTAACATGTCGACAATCATATTCTTCTCTGGTTCTCTCCCTATAACAACAAAGCTATTGCGGGAATGCGTCTCTCTGTGGGGATTTAGTGACATGTGGCTACTGCTTTGTGGCAAATTTAAAAGAATGGACTTTTGTAGCAAAATAGAATCCAGACTATTTGTTACAACTTGGATCATATCACCTATCTTACTCGTAAAGACAACTTGATTATTAGAAGAGAAGAAATCACTCACTATTGATGATCTCTGCCTCCGCGAGGCTTCGGTGTCATAGCAATCCGCAACATCCTCGAGATCGTAGGCCAAGTATTTGAGCTTCCTCAACAAGTCCTTCACGGCATCTTTATTTAAAGGGTGGGACTCGACATCTTCGATCACCATGTCAATAATCGTCGATATCTCCTTGAGCTTCTCATCTTCTCTTCGATACCAGTCATTGCCTTGAGTTTCTCATCGAGTTGGCATAGAATTGCCGCCTTGTCAGCTACTAAGCGAGCTGTAGCTACCAAAGCTCCTTCCATAGCTATGTTCGAAAGATTCAGAAGTTCTTCTTCGTTGTGTCTGGGTTTAGAGAATGATAATTTAGACGACGACGACGACGACTTCTTTGTAAATTTTTACAATAAAAGAAAGTCTCCGATGCATACAATGATAATAAAAAAAAATAAAAGAAAGTCTCCGATTAAGACTGTTTACTGATAATAAAAGAAAGATTTTCACAAACTAAACAGATCGAACTTATGGCAAATTTATTAAACATATTGATTGCATGGAACAAACATAGGGGAAAATTAGTCCAACCTACATAATTTATTCGTGCAGTCGATCCTCAATCGAGTCAAATTACAAAGTCGATCCTCATTTGAGACAGTTCGAATGTAGTCCATACATATCAGGATTTCTCTGACGAATTACCAAAAAAAAAAAAGATTGTTCCATTATTAAAAACTCAAATCATTTGGCTTTAGGAATTCCAGGAATTCATACAAGTTTAGTAAACTCGTGCTTTTGGCGGGAAGGACTCGATTTCATCATCCAAGGTGTTCATATGGACAGGCCGATATGCAAGCCTCACCTTTCCGTTCTCCCAGTATCTGTCAAACAAGGAAATAAGATTACCATCACCACTACTCAGACAGTCAACTAGAATCAAATCGAATCCAAACTATCAAAAACAAAGCCAATTTCAAGAATCCGGACAGTAGATCATATTTGCTGATCAATCAACTGATTGGGGTTTCTAATTGGCTAACCAGTTGGTAAATTCAGAGTAACCATTTCCTTATTGGCTCACTCTAAGCATCTATTTTTGACTCCACATGACTATGGGGTTAATCAATAACAATCAACTCGCCACCAAAGTTCTTAACTATTCTAACTTGCTGGCAAACCTTGCGCAGCTTCTATCGAGGCCTTTAAGCTTTTAATGAGCATTGATTGAATCAGTGTTGTTCTTGGTTTTCTCAGCATTCAGATAGCAATGCATATGAAAAACACTGCTCAAATAATGCATCATGTTTGAAGTTTGAGAGGAAATTAAGATAAACCTGAATACTTACCCCAATGTGTGTTTCATCCAGCTCTGGTCATCTCTTTTCTGCGAGAGAACACTCGCGTTATAATCATGATTTTAACACAATAGTGAAATGAAATATTCAGCAGAGAGAGAGAGAGTTTGACCGTAAAATCTTCACGAGCATGAGCTCCTCGGCTTTCCTTTCTTGCCTCAGCTGAGTGCATTGTTATGGATGCATTAATCAAAAGATTTTCTAGCTCAATGGTCTCCATCAAGTCAGAATTCCTGCAAACACAAGTAGACATTAAGAACCAGAAAGATCATTAAAAACCTGATCATTTGAAGCACAAGGAAACAACCATATCAAACTCCGATCAGAGACTTTGACATCGTGGAAGCTTTCACATGTCTTGTCGATCAATTGGCAACCTAAAATAAAGTCATGCAAAAGTAATTTGCACAGAAAATCACATAGCAAATCACAGAACAGAAGTACTTCATTCAATCGACTAGTATATGGCACACAAATAACCTTCTTCGAGTGTTTCTTGTGTTCGAAAAACAGCAGCATTATTTTGCATCACCCGTTGCATGTTTAAACGTATTTCTGAAGTCGGTAATGAACCATTAGCGTTCCTTAATTTATCCAACCATGCAATGGTCTTTTCTCCAGCATTTTTCTCAAGAGGTTTCTGCTTCTGGCCTGTCCATTCAATAGGATGATTCTACTTGCAATAGGCATTCACTAAGTTCTAGCTTACACGGAGATACGAGGACTGTTATAGAATACCTGGTTTGCAGATTTTGGCAACTCTATTAGCACATGCTCTGCCAAAAACCACTATATCAAGGAGTGAATTCGCACCAAGTCGGTTTGCTCCATGAACAGATGCACAAGCAGCCTCTCCAGCAGCCATCAGACCAGGCACGACTGAATCAGGATCATTGCCCTTTATATGAACCACCTGAGAAACCAATCACATGTACAAATAGAATAAAATCAGTAGCAGACATAGAAAGAGCTAAAGGCACTCTCAGAATCCGTATGATAGCCACTAGCGAACCTCCCCATGGTAGTTTGTCGGTATTCCACCCATATTATAGTGCACAGTGGGTAAAACAGGGATGGGTTCTTTAGTGACATCAACACCGGCAAAAATAGCAGCAGTCTCAGATATCCCAGGAAGTCTTTCCTTGAGAACATCCGGAGGCAAATGATTTAGATGGAGATAAATGTGATCCTTGAGCGGTCCTAAAGTATATCCAAAACAACCAAATATCAATGCCATGCACTCAGCACCATAAAAATCAGCATTAGAAAAACAAACCGACAAGTAATCATTCAGTCCATACCTACACCACGTCCTTCTCGTATCTCCATTGTCATAGATCTCGAAACCACATCACGTGATGCAAGATCCTTTGCGGTAGGAGCATATCGTTCCATAAACCGTTCACCTTCACTGTTCCTAAGAATACCACCTTCTCCTCGAGATCCTAAACTTTGCACTTAAAACAATCAATAAACCGCAAATAGTGAAAAGAAAACATTCTTTTATGGAATAAAAAATTGGACATCTTTTACATGGATTCAGGGATTGCTTAAAACTAAGAGATAAGCATTAAAACCTTCAGTAATTAGGCATCCAGCACCATATATGCCTGTAGGATGAAACTGAACAAACTCAAGATCCTACAGGAAGAGTAAAATTTAAGCAGAAGCACCAGATGTGCTAGGCATAGAATAGTACTACAATAGAATAGTAATCATACTAACCTCGAGGGGTAAACCAGCTCGTGCAACCATGGCATTGCCATCTCCAGTACATGTATGAGCCGATGTTGCAGAGAAGTAAGCTCTACCATAACCCTGAGTAAAGCAATTGATAACTTAATTCAGTGAGAAATCGAAGAAAGTGATGTTTTGGACCCAAAAGTAAACTATCAGTACCCCAGTGGCCAAAATTGTGTTTGCTGCACGGAAACGATGAAGTGTCCCATCCTCCATATTAAGGGCAATCACTCCCTGACAAGTCCCTACGCCATTGATAACAAGTATATATGTATAAGAATTAATTACATATCTAATAAATTGCATGAATCAGAAAAGAGCATAATAATGACAACAACAAGACAAACATGCCTTGGCTCCCAACCATTTGGATCAATCAGAAAGGAATGGCAGCATTAGATTTCAACAAGTCTAAGATTTTAGCTATGCTATTCATTTAGTCCTATAAACAACCCATCTTTCAAGTATTTACTAGTTCAATTATTTCATTCTTTAAATTCTAAATAATCAGTTCACTTTTTTGGCGTGAGACTAGAGCAAAGTGCATCAATGAAAGGATATATTTACATGGTAGATCTCAGCTTCATAAATCCCGGGATGGAAAGAACCAAATAGTGAAATGGAACTCACAACCACACTCCATCCTTAAAACCAACCAAAATTGGCAATATCATTACTTGAGGCAGTATAATCTGAGAAAACTTCCCAAAAAAACTGCATCAAGCTAAAACTTTACTGATCTCTTTGACTGTATCAACACTTTTGCTTCACCTAGAGATACAAATCCATATTTATTAGCAACAACAAATGTTCCAAAAACTGGATCAGGTTGAAGCATATCAAGCTGCACCTTAATGAAGTTATATCCAGCAAACATTAGCAGCAAATACCCTTAATCTCCAAGCAGAAATTCCAAATAAGCAACATGCTAACAACATTTACTGAAATAATCTGCATACGTCAACCACTGTAGCTCAAACTCACATCCACATTTGAGAAATAGTAGCAATAACCGGTCATGACACATGAAGCATGACTTGTTTACTAATGCATCTCTAAGACACAAGACATCACAACCATCAGGCAAATATATTCCCAGAAAACAATACTGAAGCAACTACAAACTTATTCAATCCAGAAAAACAAACCAATTAAGCAAACCTAAACATGAGATGATCCAGGGCAAATTTCATCTGGAAATCCAACTGGATCAGCACTTGACCTCTGCTGAAGCACCAAAAAGAATTTCGTTGATGCCTGCTAGTTGCAGATGGCTTTTAAAATTTGCTAATTGCCTATTTTGAGGGATCTGAACTATTGTCTGATCTACTATTGGCTGTTGTGCAATCCTCAACTAGAAACAAATCCAACAAATTGGGTCGCTGTTGTTTGCTAATTCTTCTTGAAGCCATAACTACCCATCTTACTAGAGCTTTAACTAGCAAGGAAAAATACAAAAACTAGTCCTTAACTTGCATGAACAACTCAAAGAAGTCAGCTTACGAAGTTGGAAAAGACCTTAGAAGTTTTTGCCAAGTCCTTGGTTCAGTATATGCCTTTACCAAAATGAGGGCTTGCTTTTATGCATTAACAAAAAGAAATTCTATGAGAAACTTTTTAGTGACAATTTTAAGTAATCAAGACATTAAGACCACATGGCCAAAATCTTCCATGGATATTGTATGCATGTTAACCAAAATAAAGAGAGCTCATTAATTCATTTTTCAAAATTTACAATCTCCCCTCTTGCACTATATTGCTTACTTTGGTTATTTAAAATTCATTATTCCAAACTACATTTAAAATTCTGTATAACCACCCAAGTACCTGGGACTTTATAGTATTCCAAACATGAAATTAGAAGAAAATATAAATGTGTAGGAAGAGCCATTCACTAGAGTTGATCAGAGTTAAAAAGACGGAATTCAGAACTGCACTAATATGCATTTCTTTGCCTTCATAATTTCACCTTTCTGACCATTTTAGCATAAACATCGACAAAAGGTACACCGGTTAACACACCCAGGAGTAAATAATACATTAAAAACATCAGATTTCTATACGAATTTTATGATATCTCCTTAGAGAAATCAATCAATAACCAAAAGTAGTGTTAACTTAAGTTCCCAAACAAAAGTACAAACAGGGCATGGAAAATGTCTACCAATACATAGTAAGAAACTAAAAGGTAAAAGTTATCCAAATTAATACATTTTAGGAGAATCTCAACAAAAAAAAAAAAAAAAAACTTACCATCCTTATCCATGATAAGATCCAAAGCAAAGTATTCAACAAAAAATTGAGTATTATGCTTCATCGCTTGACCATATAGTGTGTGCAACAGCGCATGACCAGTTCGATCAGCAGCACATGCACAACGATATGCCTGGCCACCTATTGATATGCCAACCAATGCACATGGTATATTAGTCACTAGGCACTATAAACCTGGAGAATATTTCACCATAATCATGTGTTAAATTACAAACCTTTTCCAAAATTCAAACTTTGACCTCCAAAAGCCCGTTGATAGATTTTCCCATCTTCAGTCCGAGAGAAAGGTAATCCATAATTTTCCAGCTCAATGACTGCTTTTGGTGCTTCTCTGCACATATACTGAATGGCATCTTGATCACCTAGTGGAAGTCAACAAGTCACACGTCACTATGGTACATAGATGTAGGAGTGAGCAAACCTAAAGGCAAACAGTGATAGCATCTCCCTATCCACCAAATTAAACAAAAGGAAAAAAATCTAGGAGGGTTCTTCTAACAATGAAGGATTATTATTTTCTATTTTAGTCTGCTAAAGCAAATAGACAATATCATATGTTTATGAGATTAAGTAAATTGACAGATCCTTCTTGCAAGTTAGTTACCTAGCCAATCGCTTCCTTTGACAGTATCATACATATGCCACCTCCAATCATCTTCTGTCATATTACCCAGAGCTGCATTTATACCACCCTGTATTAGATTGACAACATGATTCAGTATATATTTCCAAACTAATAGTGAGAGTAAAGCTGGTTAAATCCCCAAATTCAAGTACAAGCAGCAAATCCTATTAGAAAAATAATAAGGGCGATGCCTTTACACTTGGAATCTCATCTGATTTTAGATATAGATCAAAGAACTGGTATCACTTAACCATTAGGTTATTAGCAACTCAAAGATAGTTTGTCCAAAACCTACAAAATGGATTACAAAGGAGTTGTTGCATTTGGCAACTGAAATAATTTCAGAAGCAAAGAAATCAAAAGACTGCATTAGTTCCTTGATTTGCATTTCAAAATATAGTATGTTATTCAGATTTTGTTGATCAAGATGCTCAGTTCACAAACAGGTACACACTTCCCATTGCTCAGAAGGACAGAACTACAATCTTTCCAAGAGTTGTAAAAATTAGAACGTACTACTTCTATAGCCTCTCAAAGTAGGGCATATGACAAAAGTGGTGCAAACATGGAACTGTTATCATCGATACCAATTTTAAATTACACTTCTCCAATCAAAAGGGATAACCAGAATTCCTAATAGGTTGAAAGTTAAACTTTCACCCTTCTACGCATGAATTATCTCATAGCATGATTAAAAATCACAATGATAGATCAGTCTTTTACAGATAAGGTGGAAATATATAGTAATTCACACTTGTATCATTAAAGAATAGTTTCAATTTAGAAAAGAATATAACAAAATGTCATAATCTGAAAAAAAAAAAAATGTTGTATCAGATCTGCATCTACATATTTAGCTAATCCACTTATATTTTCTTACTACCACTTATTATCTTACAGATTGACAATTTAACTTACCAACAAGAACCTAATGACTGACCAAACCAATAATATTAAGATATGCCGGAGCTATTTAGCAAGGATTTGCATGTAGTTAGTTATCCATAAGTACAACTACAAAAGAAAGCACCAATGTATCAGCATATGAGATTGAATATATTGCATAAAGCCTGATTACAAATTCAAAATACTAGGAATGAAGAACTAGCTTTCAGCACCTGTGCGGCTACTGTATGAGAGCGAGTTGGAAAGAGCTTGGTAATGCAAGCTGTGTTGAAGCCATGCTCCGAGAGACCAATAGCTGCTCTAAGGCCAGCACCTCCAGCACCAACAACGACTGCATCATATGTGTGATCTACGATAGTGTATGAAGATTGTCCAACCTTTGCATCAAAAGGCAAACATTCAGTTTTATAAAGAATAAGTATTTATCATTGTAAATTGTTAACCAAGATTAGTGATAGGAAAAAAAGTTAAGAAGATTAACGAACGGAGTTTGAATGTGAAATGACACGCAAAAAAGATCATTTTTTAAAAAAAAAAAAAACGAGAAAAGATGCACAGCTATTTTATAAAAAATTACAAAAAATCGGATCAAGATACATGGACAGATCCCTAATCAGTGACACATGGTGGCAAATTGCGACGTCTAAGTAATTACTCCATCGGAGAGTATAGCTTGACTAAGAAAACTAAACCATCTACATTCAAAGGAAATAGTGAGATTCAGTCCTTTGAGATGATAAAACACCAAACAAGGCATCGACTAGTGACCGGGAAAATAAATAAAGAAAGAAAACAAGAAGGAAAGGGAGAGAGAGAGACGAAGCGAGATGATAATCAAGCACAGAAATAAGGAGAGAAAAAAAAATCATCTAAGCTACAAATATTATTAAGCAACATCATATCTCCCACAGTGCTCGTGATACAATCCAAAGCAGAGGCATGTTTAGTAGTTAGAACGATCAAATGGTTTTTCAAGAACGGATCGTTCTTATTATTGAAATTTCAGAAAGACAAGAACTCACTATAACGCGATAATTTATTTTATTTTAAAAGCAAATTTTTTTCTTCCCATCGCCATCAAATGCTAAGACGAGCCATGCAAAGTGGATGACCTAAACACACGAAGCTCTTTTGTCAAGCTGAGATCGAGTATCAGAACCAGAATGACTTCAAAAGGATCGCAGAACGACAGAGGAATACCGAATTGTTGGAGAGGAATCTAGGCGTCGCCCCGATCGACGACGATGCCTTCTTCGAGAAGAGCAAGGTCTGCGGCAGGCAGCGGCGCCACATCTCCTACAAGCCCTGCGCGATCTCAAGATTCCCAGACAAGATCACGGAGCACGACGACGGCGGCGACGGACGGAGCAAAAGCAATGAAGTACACAGAACGTAAAGGACGGCAAACCTTTCCACAGCGTATAATTACATAGGAACTAAATGGGCCGCTAGGAATGACGGCCCATTTAAGCAATAGTTTGACACATTGTTTCATTTATCAAGTTGTTTCCCTGAATGATTGCTAAAACACTACTTTGTATCAAACTTTTGCCAAAATTAACTTAAATATTGATATATTCCATAATCAGAAAAAAAAATGATCAGATTATATATATATATAGCCTACACATCTTATTCTGCAGGTAGTCACCTCAGCAGGTGTCCATGATTGTACAGGATAAGATGTACATGCTAATAAAACTCTATATATATATATATATATATATATTCGAAATTATAATTTAATAAGTCAAGAATCAATTACTTAGCTAGCTTTGACAAAGTTGGCATGCATATTGATGATGGATGGGAACGTGAAGGAGTTCGAATTGAGAAGAGACTCTTGGATCACAAGCAGTGGCAAGAGCTACCGCCACGATATTGAGACGCCGTTGGCTCAGCCAACGGAAGCGCGGCGCCACCGATATCCATAAGCCATGGAAGGGAATTTCCTCAAGCTTCTCTTCTTATTCTTTCTTTCTTTTTTTTCTTTTTTTATATCAAGTATTCAAATCTTACCCCAACTAATCCTCTGAATAAATAATCTGACCCATATTCCACCCGCAAGTAAATTAATACCAAATAAAATAATAATTATCCTACTTTTAAATATCAAAAATATTATAAAAATAAAAATTATTAAAAATAATTAAAAAAATATTTAGAATCTTTAAAAAAAATCTTAAACGATATTTTTAGATTCGAAATTTATCGATTAATAATAAATCTTGATCTATGAATAAATTTTAATTCAAAATTAAAAATATTTTATTTTAATATCTAAATAAAAAATTATAATTTGTATCATAAATTTAAAAAGTATTGTGACTCTTGACGTGACACACTAACTTTATCAGTAATTTAATCACCATAAATATAAATATGTCTTACAAAGAATTAAATCCTAATTATTTAAAAAAAATAAAAAATCATGTTTCTTACCACCACATCAAGTCTAGTCTCTTCTTATTCTTTCAAACAAAAAATGATCATATAACATCAAATCTGAAGCGATCGATTCAATCCCACACAAAATTTTTATCAACCACAAGAATAAATCGAAAAGCATTCGCAACAAACGACCCAACATCTCATGGTTACACGTCTCATTTGAAGAAGAAAAAAATCCCTACAAATACGTCTTAGCTGAGGATCAAACCGTGAATATCTAAATAACAACTTGACGTTCTTCCACTGCACCGTAGTCCCGAGGGCCTCTTCTTATATTTCTCTTTTGTTTTTAGCAATCTAAATATCCAACTCTTTGAATCGATTAATCTTGAAAGTAACCGATTCAGTCTCATAAAATTTTTCCACCGACTACTAGAATAAATCGAAAAGTACTAATGAAGGCTCATCCAAATAACCAATATTCTTAGGCTCTCTTCTCATTGTAAGAAAAATCTCATATAATGCACCGTAACTAAAATTCGAATATTAAATTTTTTAATTATTTATTAAAAGATCTAACTATTACATCACTGCCAGATCTCTTTTTATTCTTCTATTTTGGTAATTTAAATATTTAACTTTTTAAATTAATTAATTTTAAAAATGAACTCTAGTTCATACAAAAATTTTCATACACAAATTTCATTAGTCATTTCATGAATCATGAGAATAAATTAGAAAGGATTAATAAAAATTTATTTAAATAATTAATATTCTTAAATTTATTTTTATTAGAGAAAAAAAAATTATAATATGTCACACCTTAGTCTTCCAAATGATAAAAGACGAACCTCAACATTTTCATTAATTCGTTCCTAAATCAACACGAAAAAAATAAATTATAAAAAGTAATTTACTAATTCGAACAGTAATTAATATATAAAAAAAATAAAAAATTAATTATTAATCAAAATTTAATTTTAAACTTTATTATAATAATATTTTTTGGTCATTGAATTCACATCATGGAATAACAAGACATGTGGAAGATCACTGCACCAGGTGGCAACAAAAATGAAGAAAAAGAGAGACAGAGTTGAAGCAGTTTAATGATCGAAGTAAACAAGTTTCCCAAGACTAACAGTCTAACACGGCACAAACAAAGTCCAAGAAAATA
>JBBUKS010014388.1:0-12056 GCA_038050645.1 Hedychium gardnerianum | reverse complement strand
ATTCTCACTTGAATTTAAAAAATAGAAAAAAAAGATTTAATAAACTGACTGTGAGTCTCATATAAAGTTTAAAAATTTTAAAAAAAAAGAGGATGAACGCGTTCAACATGTATTATAACATACCTATAATATATTGAACGACGATTGAATTATTAACGCAACATTATAACACTGCGTTGCGGCTGCTCTAATAATACTGTGATATAGCGAATACATAATATTTTATCTCAATCATTATTGATAAATATTATATTATAGTAATTATAAATCATAATTGATATTAATATTGTAGAAGTTACGATCCCGGAATATTATAATTGTGTAGTTTTAATAGTTATAAAATTATAATTATTATAATTATATAATAGTTATAGAATGTTATAATTACGTAACAATTATTATGACAAAGACAAAAAATAAAAATAATTTATAAAAGTAAAATGTAGAATGACGGGAGGAGACATTCTTTGGATAATAAATAAAAGATGAACGCTTTTTTAATACGACGTTAAAAATTACCCGAATGAGACCCTTCTCCATACTCAAGTCATCCTAAGCTCGTGAAGCATGGCAATCATGCAATGCATCCCCATGCTTTAATTGTGCGTCCGTCCCCATGCTTGCCAAAATAGTAGTCATTAGGCCTGCATTTCGTCCTTAATTATTCATCTTTACATTAATATGGACAGTTAAAATTTTAAAATAATAATAATAATAATAATAATTATTATTATTATTAGAGAGGGATTAATGTATTATTTGTTTGTCTTGCTACTCGTTGAAAACTAGAACAGACAGACATTAAATCTTTTAAATAACTTTCTACCGAATGCGTGGAATAAAGCTGCTAAATTAGAGACCTTAATGATTAAACTACTGTTAATCAAAACAGCTGTCCTCGTGAGCTGCCGGGTCCCACCGACTGAGCTCCTGGCCGTTCGATTGGCATCTGACGGCCCTCGCTTCAGCGCACGGATCGGCTCAGCGTTTCACGGTTCTGAACCGAGTCCGAAGCAGGGGCCCAAAAGGCTATGGTTGAGGGCCCCCCACTTGGAGAAACGTCTTAGTGGTAATTTTTAAAAATAGATTAATAGCATTTAATATATAAAATTCACACATGAATTACTTTAAAATTTGTGCAAAACACCTCTTTCCCTCCTATGAGAAACGGACATAAAAATACTGAATATTTAAATGAGTCTCTATTAACGCTTTCTGATTTATCTTGATGGCTGGTAAAAATTTTTCATGAAATCGAACCGATCATTCCAGATTTGATATTATCTGATCTGATTAATCATTTTTTTATATATAACTTAATGGGAGCTATGACGTATTTATAATTTTTTTTTAAAACAAAACACGTAATAAAAAATTAAAAAACATAGAATCATTTTAATATTTATGAAATTCCTTAAAAAATTTTGAATGCTAATTTTATCTCTCAAAGTTTTGATTTGTTGTTTTTTTCATTTTGAAGTATTGTCACAAATAAATGTAATATTTTAAAGTTATAAACTCATGTTAATGATTTATAATTTAAGATTTAGACTTTTTTTAAAATTTCAATACGAGTTGTAATATTGATTTGATATTAAAATATTATAAATACGAGTTATAATATTGATTTGATATTAAAATATTAAAAAAAATTGAATTTCTAGAGGTGCAAAGTCAAATTTTACAAAACAATAATTTTTACAAAATGGATTCTAACTTCGCACAAGCCTTAATAAGAATTAATGGATTTGTGTACGAGTAATTTAAATTATTTTATTATATTTTGCCTGACTATTATATTTGTATTCTAAAAAAAATAATGAATCATCCTAGAAGAGATCCTTATTAAAATCAAAATGAAAAAAAAAACAAAGTTCTAACCACAAAGTTCTCATCAAATCCTTTTACCAAACAAACAATTTCCTTTTTTTTTTCCTAACCAACACACTTAACCCCCTTGCTGTTGGTCTTCACCTTCCCTCAAACCTACCTTTTCTACTCCCACGTTGTTTACTAGGACGCATATATATATATATAATTCTATATCGGACACAACATTCATGCCCTTTGCGTGAAAACAGTAGGTCACTTCATCGTGTTTCCATGGGAGGATCCTCACCTACTGCTAATCTCATCACAAAGCCTCTTCGTGCTCTCTTAGTTTATCGCTAATCGTACCTAATCGTGAATGATAAGTAAACGATAGCATCGCAGCTGTCTTCTCTCTCTCGTCTTTCTTCTTTTTACGAAGGAAAGAGAAGAGGAAACAGAGGAGAGAGGGAAAGGTTTTGTCGCGGTGCTTTGCTAGTGGTATCTGGTCACCGCTAGTACGGTCACCGCCACTCCCGCATGGCCTCGCCGCCGCTCGTTTTGCTCCTCCTCCTCCTGTTCTGCTTCCTCTCTGGGGGCGACGCCGACTTGGCCTCCGACGAGGCCGCGCTCCTGGCATTCCGCGCCGCCGTCGCCCGGTCGGCGCTGCGGACGTGGAACGCGAGCGACCCCGGCGCGCCCTGCGCGTGGCAGGGGGTCGGCTGCGACAGGAGCCGCGTCGTCTCCCTCCGCCTCCCTGGGGTAGGCCTCCTCGGGCCGATCCCGGCGGCGCTCGGCAACCTCACTGCGCTCCGCACCGTCAGCCTCAGGTTCAACGCTCTTTCTGGCCCCCTCCCCGCTGAGCTCGCTGGCCTCGCGGAGCTGAGGAGCCTCTACCTCCAAGGGAACCGCCTCTCCGGCGGCATTCCGGATTTTGTTGCTTCCTTGAGCAATCTCGTTCGCTTCAACCTCGCTGACAACCAGTTCTCCGGAGGGATCCCTCTGGGGCTTAACAATCTCAGTCGCCTGAGCACGCTCTACCTCGAGAAAAACAACCTCACGGGCGAGATCTCGGGGCTCGATCTGGGTGGCATCGTCCAGTTCAACGTGTCCTACAACCACCTCAACGGGTCGATCCCGGTCAGGCTCCGCTCCCAGCCGGCGTCCGCGTTCATTGGCACGGCGCTCTGCGGAGGGCCCCTGGGGCCGTGCCCTGGCGAGATCGCGCCCTCCCCGTCGACGCCGGCACCAGCTCCCGCTTCAGAGCGTCCCGGCGGCGGAACAGAGACAAATAACAACAGGAAGAAGAATAAGCTCTCCGGCGGGGCGATCGCGGGGATCGCCATCGGCGCCTCCGCATTCCTCCTCATCGCCCTCGCGGCGCTGATCCTCCTCTGCCGAGGGCGAAAGGCGCGGTCTTTGGACGCCACAGCCGCGACGGGCAGGAAAGGGGCGGAGACGGAGGCGGGAGAGCAAAGGAACAGGGGATTAGAGGAAGGAGGCGGCGGCCGCAACGTCAGCGCAGTGGCTGCGAAGGGCGCCTCCTCGGAGTCGTCCGGGGCGAAGAAGCTGGTGTTCTTGGGCGGCGACGCGGCGAGGCGGTTCGACCTAGAGGACCTTCTGCGGGCGTCGGCGGAGGTGCTAGGGAAGGGCACGTTCGGGACCGCATACAAGGCAGTACTAGAGACCGGCTCAACGGTGACGGTGAAGCGGCTCAAAGACGTGAGCTTGCCGGAGCAGGAGTTCATGGAGAGGATCGAGGCCATCGCCGCCATGGATCACCCCAACCTGGTTCCCCTCATGGCCTACTACTTCAGCAAGGACGAGAAGCTGCTGGTCTACGAGTACATGCCCATGGGAAGCCTCTCTGCTCTCCTGCACGGTACTCCTCCATTAAAATTCTTCATCAATTTCGTTCCAAACACTCTTTCAATCACCAGTTCCTATCAAGAACATCAAACTTTTGCTCGATTATTGTTCAGGTAACAGAGGATCTGGTCGAACGCCTCTCAGCTGGGAAACAAGAACCGGCATTGCCCTCGCCGCCGCTTACGGCATCGAGTACATTCACTCCACGAGCCCTTCTTCCTCGCACGGCAACATCAAGTCCTCCAACGTCCTCCTCACCAAGTCGTACAGCGCCCGCGTCTCCGACCACGGCCTCGCCTTCATCGTCGGCTCCAACCCCGCCGCGAGCCGCGTCGCCGGCTACCGAGCGCCGGAGGTCACCGACCCCCGGAAGGTCTCCCAGAAGGCCGACGTCTACAGCTTCGGCGTCCTGCTGCTCGAGCTGCTCACCGGCAAAGCCCCGACGCAGGCTGCTCTCAACGAGGAGCCCATCGACCTCCCCCGATGGGTGCAATCAGTCGTCAGAGAGGAATGGACGGCCGAAGTGTTCGACGTGGAGCTGTTGCGGTACCAGAACGTGGAGGACGACATGGTTCAGCTCCTGCAGCTCGCCATTGACTGCGTGGCGCAGCACCCCGATAAGCGGCCTCCGATGTCCGACGTCGCCGTCCGCATCGACGAGATCCGAAAGGCGAGCTTAGGATCGTCCTACAGAGACCAGCACGACACTCCGCGAAGCTTGGAAGAGGACGACCACTCTTAAAATGGAACTGTGATCATGGTTACGTTCTTTTCATTTCTTGCCATAAATCATCAGTCTGTGCATGTTTGTTTGCTCTTCTTTCAATTCGAAGCACAATTTGTTCTTCTTCTTTTGTTCAGAACACACAACTCTCTCCAGTGACTCCATTGATACATATCTTCATGCCATTTTTCCTCTGTCATTTTCTCTCCTCTTCTTCTCATTCTCTTCTCGATCTCTTGTAGTATGTAAGCATTCTGTTCTGTTTGGAAGCATTAAATCTGTGATTTGAGGTTTGGTATATGGATGAGCAAATTTTTTAAGCAAGGAGAAACAATTCAATTTATATATATATATAATTCAAGTATCAATACATGAAACACAGATAGAAACCTAACAAATACCAATCTTTCAATTATAGATGATCTTTCAACATCATAAAATTTTTTAATACATCAAAGTATTCATAGAGACCATCCCATCGATCAATATTCTTGGGTGAGGGAAGTTGTTGAATGGGTCCGTCCATTGCTGTGTTTACTTGATAGGTCTAATAATTTAGGCAGTGGGAGTGAGCTTTTGTCTGTCTCTCTGGCTTCTTTTTTTTATTGAATCAGGTGACTTGGTTGGGCTTCTTGCGATGATGTTTCACATGCTTGCTTGCAAGTGGAGATGTTGGAGCACATGATCATCAACATATGTAGAAATGAGGAGGAATTTGATTTAATCGATTTTTTTCACTCTTATTTAATTAGGAATGAGTAAAAATTTTAATCAAATTAAATTAATCGATCAAATTTAAAAATTTAATTCGATTAATTTAGAAGTTTGATTTTTTTTTGAAATATTAATTTAATTGGTTCGATTTTGATTTTAAAAATTAAATTTGATTAAATCGATATTATAAATTAAATCGTATCAAATCGAAATCAAATCAAAACTAAAAAAATTGAAAAACTTGATTATTTCGGTTGAAAATTAAATTAATCGATATTTTATGAATCGATTTGATTTTTTTTTAAAAATTTAATTAATTTAATTGATTAAAAAACATTTAATTAATTTAATTTTTAATTTAATCGATTCAATTTAAATAGATTGTTCAATCCTATTCTTATTAAATAAATCATTACTCGTGTCATGGCGAGCGGTCGGTGGGCTCATGCTCAGTGGATGGGTCCGCTCTATTTTGGACTTACATATTTTTGATTAAAACTTACTCTATGTATGATGTATCTGTTCAAAGGTAGAAGGATTGATTGGGTGTAAAAAATAAATAGTAATAATAATTTTTAATTCGATAAAACTTTTTAGGGTAAATAATGCATAAGTATATCCTAAAATCCAAATTATTGGATTCCATTTATAGTAACTTTTCTTACGTGGAGACAAAATTCCTCCTAATTTCAAGCTAATTCAAATATAGCTCATCGTCGCATGAAAGTCGGGTATGGGTGCCCAATGGTGCAGCTTGCCACGCGGCGGCAGCGGCACACGAAGCGAACGCGCGCATACTCCGCTTCCTGCGGGCCCTTCGCCATTTATAAGTCACCCCTGTAAGAAGGAAATCGGAGCCAGCGAGAAGGGCGAGAGGCAGCGAGGGTTTGCACTCGGCGATCGTCCTTCCGACACTTCTCCGTTTCTTGCCTCCGTTTTTGGTATTCTTCTAATCTATATGATTGCCGTGCAGATTATTGACATGTTTTCTATCGTTTTCTCCGATTCGTCGTTGTTTTTTTTTTGGACGAAGTTGTTGGTCGAGTTCCTTGTCGTCAGTTCCTCGCATTGATGTTGACAGAAAGGGGGTTTTTCTAGTTCTTTCTCTCTAGGTTCAAAATGCATATGGCCGGCCTTTATCAATGAACTTTAAATTTCATCGTAGATTGCTTCAATTTTTATTGTCACATTGCATCATTTCCATCGTGGATATGCTCGTGTCATAAATTCCACTCTCAATTCCGTGAAGAATAGGATCTGGAAATCCGGTGTACCTGTTGTGTATCTTGCTTCTTTTGGAGGGAAAGGGAAGACGGAATTAAATAGGTATTTGGGGATAATTACTTCTTGTGTGTAGCAAACTGCAACTCTAGGTAGGTAGTATGTGTTGTTTGCGTGTATACGGCAAGAAAAGACTTGCTTGTTGAGGATTTCATTTGTGTTTCACAAGATTGTTTGTTTATCTCATCTAGATGGTCGTGTCATGAAACAGGAAGGTGAAACTCACTCACTTCTGGATGAAGATAGGATGGTAGAATAGAAAATAGTTTCGTCCATGACTCCATTTAAATGCAGCAAAAAAGCATTTGAACTTTAGGTGTTCATTATGCAAGAATTTCTTTAACACTACATTTGGTTCACGGAATGGAAAGAATTAGGAAATCGTTATTGCTAGAGAATGAAACATAATAGGAGTTTTTACTATGAATTATTATTTCTTAGTTTGATTCATGGGATAAAAAATTCCAACATTATCAAAATAAATATTCATGGATTCGATACAGGTAATAGTTATGGAAGATTGATAGGGGAAATATCAAAGAATTGTTATTCCAAATTCATTGTGCATCCAAATAGCTATTCCCATAGAATTCAACAGGAATGGAATACCGATTTTTGCAAAGAACATGCAGCAAGCGAATTCGGTCCTTCAAGATGATCCAAACCAACAGAGAGGTCTCTGGTGGCTTTCATAATATGGCTTATCTTGGGGACCACTGAAATAATAATGAACTACACTTGATTCATTATTTGGATGGAAATTGTTCATTGATAGGATTTGGGAAAACTTTATATTCTCAATAAGCTATTTTGGATAAGTATTCTTATTTAAAGAATAAAAATAATGTATGAATCACAGAGTGAGAAAATAGAAAAAATAGATTCGTTGTATATTACAACTATTTTTATTTCACAAAAGATTAGAATATACTTTTGCAGTCCATGCCAAGTTAAATATGTTACAGGTCAAACATAATAATACATGAGTTTTGCATCCCACACAAATTTGTTTGGAGTGTTTTTCTCATATAGTATACTTCTCATGGCATGTGAATGAAAGGGACATTCTCTTAAACCACCACATTCATCCATGTGCAACTATGGCATGAGGCTTCTTTCTTCAACGCATCCCTTCACACCCTTATCAATGTAGAACTATGGGCGTGGAGCATCCCTTGCTTCATCATATCTTGAGGGAATCCAATAAAGTTGAAATTGTGTAGCATATTTTTCTGGAGCCGGTAGTCAGCTTCTACATATTCTGATATTGGCGGTGTTTGGCATTTTGGGCTTGGATTTCCAAACTATCATGTATTTTTAATAAGACTAGTACGACCATAGTATCTTATGTTGTTATGCTTGAAATAGGTTCCGCAGATGTTTGATTAACTGATCAGGATGAAATAGATTTGCAAGAATTTGTTTTCTTTTTGACAATAAGTTGTTATTGCATCTTGAATCGAAATTTACCTTATGACACTGTTTGTTAGGGAAAAATGAACAAATGGAGTAAAAAACAATACTACAATTTGTGGATCTAACTACCTCTTATGGTGTTTCTGGTAGTCATTAATTTTAAAATGATGGATATTTTTTAATATGGTTCATATTTACAGGAACCCTTTTATAAAGACAATGGCTGAGGGTGAGGATATTCAACCTCTTGTCTGTGACAATGGCACTGGGATGGTTAAGGTAAATTAAGATTCCTTTTCTATATGCAGCTTATGCATCAGTGATTCTCAACTTCAAATCACTCTAACCAACAAAATTACTTATGAAATGAAAAAACTTAACCAATTTTCTCTTTTTAGGCTGGATTTGCTGGTGACGATGCTCCTAGGGCTGTTTTCCCTAGCATTGTAGGTCGTCCACGCCACACAGGTGTAATGGTAGGCATGGGACAGAAAGATGCATATGTTGGGGATGAGGCTCAATCGAAGCGAGGTATTTTGACCTTGAAATATCCTATTGAGCATGGTATTGTGAACAATTGGGACGACATGGAAAAGATATGGCATCACACATTCTACAATGAGCTTCGAGTAGCCCCTGAAGAACACCCAATTCTCCTTACGGAGGCTCCTCTCAACCCGAAGGCCAATCGTGAGAAGATGACCCAAATCATGTTCGAGACCTTCAATGCTCCTGCTATGTATGTTGCTATCCAAGCTGTCCTCTCGCTTTATGCCAGTGGGCGCACAACTGGTACAAAATTACTCTAAAACTGTAATGTATTTCTTTTTCAGTTCCCATTCATGAGATATGCAATTTGCTTTCTTTTTTTTGTTGGACGGAACTTTTGTGCAGGTATTGTGCTGGATTCTGGTGATGGTGTTAGCCACACAGTGCCAATCTATGAAGGATATGCTCTCCCACATGCCATACTTCGTCTGGATTTAGCAGGCCGTGACCTTACTGACAACCTCATGAAGATTCTGACAGAGCGCGGTTACTCTTTCACTACCACTGCTGAGCGTGAAATTGTCAGAGACATGAAGGAAAAACTATCATACATTGCTCTTGACTACGAGAAAGAGCTGGAAACTTCCAAGACTGGCTCATCCGTGGAGAAGACCTATGAACTCCCTGATGGGCAAGTGATCACTATTGGTGCCGAGAGGTTCCGCTGCCCAGAGGTCCTTTTCCAGCCATCCCTTATTGGGATGGAAGCTGCAGGCATTCATGAAACCACCTACAACTCCATCATGAAGTGCGACGTGGATATTAGGAAGGATCTCTACGGAAACATTGTTCTCAGTGGAGGAACCACCATGTTTAACGGCATTGCCGACAGGATGAGTAAGGAGATCATGGCCTTGGCTCCAAGCAGCATGAAGATTAAAGTGGTCGCTCCTCCTGAGAGAAAGTACAGTGTTTGGATCGGAGGCTCCATTTTGGCATCACTTAGCACCTTCCAACAGGTTAAACTCAAATTACATGTTGGAGATTATCTAACTATCAACCTTAATTTTATCAAGTTGCTGATGTATCGTTTGATCTTAATTGCAGATGTGGATTGCCAAGGCAGAGTATGATGAGTCTGGGCCATCAATAGTGCACAGGAAGTGCTTCTAATTTACCAGGCCTAGGAATCAAGATGAACTCAGAAACATCACGTGAGATGATTCTTTATCCTGTATTTCCTTTGTTGTATTTTTGGCTCTTTGCTTCTTGGTCGTTTTCCATGTTTTGAAGTCATTTTGTTGGACCACGTCTGTTATGGACCATGAATCTCTTTTGTTCTAACTTTATCTTCCTAAATGGTAAGGAAGAAATTCCTTTTATGCATATTGACCTACCTCTGATTTCATTTTGTGCATTTTATAATTTGCTATTGAAAGCTTAAGAGATCAGTGTCAAAATGAATAATAATTACTGACTGATAATTAATTAAATGTATTTTCCATTTATATTTCTTTCTTTTCCAAAAAAAAAAAATTGACTATCAAGAGCACCGGAGGTAAAAATATCACTGATTAAAAATTGTTTAGAAATAATTTTAAATTTCTTTATATAAACCAAGCAATTATATATAAAATAATTTAGAAATTTATTTTATTTCCTTCAATTCACAAGTCTATCAAGATGGTTTATCTTAAAGAGATTAGTAAAAAAGAATGAAGAATAAATCATTTATTTTTCTTTTATTTGCTTCTCAAGAATGAGAAAAGGCAAAGGTCATCCAGAGTACAACAACAATTTGAAAAATCAATCGATGATAAGATAAACAACAGCTCAAAGGAGGAAGAAGAGACAAAAGGATGCCCGGGCATGATGTCACGATTCTTATAAATTAAATTTTTAGAATTTGAAATTTAATAATGATGTATTATAAATGATTTTTTCTTTAATAAATAACGAATTTGAGAACGATGACTATCTGAATGAGTATTCATATCCGTTTTTCTAATTTATTCAGATGGTTAATGAAAAATTTTCATGAAATTAAATTGATTATCTTTAAAATTAATCGAATTGAAAATTTGAATATATGATGTCAATTAAAAAAACAACACAAAAGACATTTATCAAGGCATTAGTGTTTGAACATTCAATGGCTTGGAAATTAACTTCACTTTGTTCAAAGAGGCATTGGAGCCAGATTGTTCAAAGAGGCATTAGAGCCTCGGAGTAATGCTATAACGGTAGAATGTCTTTTTATTTTTTTAAAAATTTAAGGATCGAGTCTTAGTCTCGATAAATTAATAGATAATTTTTTTCTTAATAGACGATTGACCTAAGAATACTGGATTGATGAACCTCTCGTTGTGATCACTTTCTGATTTATTCTGATAATCGATAAATTTTTTTCATATAATAGAATCGAATACTCCAAGATTAATCGGCTTAAAATTTGCAAGTTGAACAAATGCCAAGAGAATATATATACATTCCCCTTGTGCTCGAACACAAGCCAAGTCATCACTCCAAATTCCGAGCATCATCTTCACTTTATCGCAATTAGATAGGTCCAAACTAATGTGCTAGAGAACATCGCTAACGAATCTTCCTCTTGTGATATGATTGGATCTACAAAGATCAACACGTGTCAGAAGGCGCCAGAGTTACCTAGTGAGATCCCTCGATACTTAAGTCACCATGGTGCCATGAAAGTAATAGAAAAGTAAAATGCACTACAAAAAATCCTAAAATAGTGACGGGATTACCGACGGAAATATATTCCGTCGGTATATACCGACGGAATATCGATTCCGTTAGTATATGTAAAAAATTTACCGACTGAATCCATATTCCGTCGGTGATAAAATATGAAATACCAAAAAAAAATTGTGGTTTTCCGACAGAATAGGGTTTTCGTCGGGAATCAAAGTTGAAAAAATAAAACGATTATTAATTACCGACGGAAACCCTATTCCGTCGGGAAATACCGACGGAAACCCTATTCCGTCGGGAAATACCGACGGAATAGGGCTTCCGTCGGGAATTAATAATCGTTTTATTTTTTCAACTTTGATTCCTGACGGAAACCCTATTCCGTCGGGAATCACCGATAGAAACCCTATTCCGTCGGGAATCACCGACGGAAACCCTATTCCGTCGGTATTTCCGTCGGTAATAAAAGTTGAAAAATTAGGGATCAACCCTAATTTTTCTTACTCGATTTCTCTCCTCCTCCTCCTCCGACGAATTCTCTCCACGACGATTTCTCTCCGACGCGCGATTTCTCCAGTAAGTCCCTCAACGCTGTCTTTCTCCTTTCTCTCTAGCCAGAGGCGAGGTCGGGTGGGCGGCGGCGAGGTCGGGCCGGCGGCGGCGTCATCTTGGCGACCGGCTGCTCGCGGGCGGCACGCTGTAGGTCGGTTGCTCGTTGGTGGCACGCTGTCGGCTGACTGCTCGCGGGAATGGTGCCGGCCGGCTAGCTAGTCGGGTGGCTGTTCACGAGAATGGTGATAGCCGACCGGCCGACCGGCTGCTCGCGGGCGGTAAGCTGCCGATCGACTGCCTGCTCGCGGCCAACAGGCTGCTCGCGGCCAAGTCTGCTGCCAATCTGCTGGTGGCCGCGACTCGTGACCGACAACTTTCTCGGTCGATAGCTTGGCCGCTACCAGGGGCTTGGTCCGGTCGCGAACTCGGCTTACCGTAAGCTAATCTGCTATTTATTTGTGAAAATAGATGTTTAATTTTTTTTGTGTAT
>JBBUKS010014349.1:0-12060 GCA_038050645.1 Hedychium gardnerianum | reverse complement strand
GAATTGTGGCAGCGAAGGGATAAATATATAAGCTTATCCTTTTAGCCATCTGCCAGGTCGAATCCATGAATCATGAGCTTCCTCCTTTTCCAAAATTTAAAAATATTTTTTTCTGTAATTTCTAAAATTCCCCCAAAGATTTAATTTTTTTTTCAATTCCCACACGAATGTTTAGTTAATTAAAATAATTTTTAAAAAAATATATTATAATATTAGAGAGATTTCATTGAAAATTTAATAAACATTGTAAAAAAAAAAGTTATAGGATATCCGAAAATATAATTTTACACTTGTTCCTATTTATCATGGTACGATGAGTTAATGAAAAATAACTGTAATAGAAGAGATTAAAGAGGACACATTGACGAGGGGATTCACAGGTTTCTAGAATCACTCAACGAGAGATTAGAATGGGCATGATCACTCCAACGCTGAAATTAGCACAAGGGCTAATGGAGAATACAAAGAATAGGAGTAGTTGAATTCAGCTGATTGTGTACGTGTATCTACGCTTGCGGAAGCAGACGACCTTTCATAGAATTACGATTATACCCTCACGTTATCCACGTATTCCGAGATGAACGCTTACGTTACTCACGTCCTCCGAGATAAATGACTACGTTACTCACGTCCTTCGGGAAGGAAACGGCTATATTGTTCGCGTCTTCTTGGAGCAACAGCTCAACGAGCTGTGTAATGTGTCACTCTGACTCGAGAGAATTCGGATGACCATATTGGAGGAGTCGAGGAGAGCCATATCCATGGAGCCAAGGTAGACCAAGCGGAGGAGTTGGGTGACTGAGCCGGATGGGTTTGGTGAGCAATCCCTAGTGCTGGGTGAGCCGAGTCCATAGAGTCTAGGTAAATCGAGTCGGAGGAGTCGGGTGACTGAGTTGGAGGGATTTGGTGAGTAGTCCATGGCGTCAGGTGAGCTAAATCCATAGAGTCAGGTAGATCGAGCCGGAGGAATCAAGTGACTAAGCTAGAGGGGTTTGGTGAGCAGTCACTGGCGTCAGGTGAGCCGAATCCATAGAGTTGCGGGGTAGACTGAGCGGAGGAGTCGGGTGACTAGGTCCACTTGACTTCCAGCTCTACTTAACTTTTGACTCGGCTTCATCACGTCATGTGTAAGCTTCCACCATCTGTTGGATCAGGTGGATTGGCTAGAGGGGGATGAATAACTTTGTAAATCAAAATACAACTTTCTCTTACTACTTACTTAGCAATGATCCACATTAATTAAAGAACATAAAAGTAAAGAGGATTCAAGAGATTTACTTTGTTACAACCTGAGTGGTTGTAATCTAAGGCAATGAAAAGCACTATCAATCTCCTTCTTCGACAAGAGTCAGAGGTGGAGGAGCCTCTTTACAGTAGTTGAACGTGTTAGAAGTTAAAACAAAGATTACAGAAAATTAAAGCAAGTGTATTATTAAAACTTCGAGTTCAAAGGCTCTTTTTATAGTCTCCTGATCGAAGTGATCGTTTTATTGACGTGACCATACAGGATACCTCTATTGATTGGGGGCACCTCCAACAAGGTAAATTTTATCCTCATCGCAACTGCCTTCGGCTGGCGGGTTGGAGGCACCTCGAACCATCCGGGGCGCCTCCAATAGGTTGACGTGGTCATCGTTACTTATCTGCTCCGCAACGACTTTCTGGCATCCGAGGCACCTTCAATGCATCGGAGGTGCCTCCAGCAGTTGGCATCCTAGGCGCCTCTAATTCAACCGAAGCGCCTCGAGCGCTTTGAATGTTCAATTTCAGCATTAATCATTCCTCCTTCCGATTGCTTGGGTGATAATCCAGTCATCTGGAGTTGAGCTCACATAAACCCAACTTCAACCTTCTCCTCGAGTAAACTTCCTCCCGGCTTCTCGCCCCTCGAACCACGTCCTTCTCGCTCCACCGGTGTACTCTTCCACAGCTTCTCATCCCTCGGATGCATCAAGCCCGACGACTCGCTTCCCGTGTCATCCTTCTCACTCGCTGCATCTTTTGCTCGACCTCTTGTGTTCCTAAGTCCCTGTACACTTAAACACAAGGCATCAAAATAACACAGGATCTTACTTAACTTGGTTGATCAATATAAAAACTAACACAGGGTACTTATACCATCTACCACATCAACACTAATATCTTATCGTAAAAAAAAAATAAAAATAAAAAATAAAAGTTTCTAATATATTTTGTCAAAATATTTAATATATAATTTTTCACTATTAAAAATTATATACAAATATAAAGAATGTAATTTGTTAAGTGTGGAAGATAGATAAATATGATAATGGAAAATAATGATAAGTATGTGTTATAGCAACTACGAAATCATAACTGTTACAACGCATCCGATCAATTCAAGATTTAGATAAGAGATAATGATGGGAATAATACGGGAGGGTAAGAGGGTAAATATATACTATTAAACAGTGACAAGAAGTGTCCTTTTGATTAAAAGTAAAGTGAAATGTCTGTTTGATGATTCGAAAAAAATGAGACGCTCATTTACTTTTGCCCTAATAATAATGTTAAAAATGTTGGCAAACTTAGCCTACATGTGGAGCTAAGCATGTCCCATTTTAGCCCCAATTTAGCCTGGGCACATGGGCCACAGGTTACCCGAGACAATCTTGATATGACCTGACTCATTTGCTTATGGATCACGTCGGACAAAACCTACAGCCAAGCATGTCTGACCATATTTGACACCTCTACCAGTAATTCTCAGTGAGGCCAAGGGGCACCTTCCATATGTGATTATGCTTGATAAAAAAAAATTATTTTATTTCTTTGAAGTTTATATTTGAGTTATATTTCTCATAAACAATTTTTCTTACTAAATCTAATATAAATAATATCAAAAACTGAAGAAGAAAAAAATTCTTAATTGCATATAGTGAACATGCCCTTCACTACTCATAATTTTCTTGGCTTATAGTAACATGTCTCTCAATCAACAAAAATCCACTATCCATCGACCATCGTTATATCTTCAAAAAGATGGCTTGGTGGCACTCAGTCATCTAAAGCGTACATACGGTGCTCACAAGACAAACATTTATAGGCTTATCAGTGATTGCTCCATCCCTTGCCAAACGTAGCTGTCGCTACTCCACCTTAACAAACGGGTTATTACAATGTTGCTCGACAAATTTATACCTTTGCACATGTTCTTAAATAGAAACTAGTGTTTATCATGCAACCAACAATATGCTAGGACCACTACTATGAACACTACGATTTTACGTGTAGATTAACGTTCTAAAGGATCTAGATTAGACGAGTTCTAATGCAATGTAAAGAAAATTGAGGGTAGGTGCAGGGCAACACGACAATGGCATTATCCATGATTGATATCGCTTGACTGCATAATAAGGGGGTAGATATCAAAAGTCATTTAAGACCTCCACGATGTTCAGAGAACTATTTGATAAGACACATTAATTATTAGATTAGATTTTTTTGTATTAATCTGTCAATTAATAATTTCTTTGTGTGCCTCTATAAATTGTTTATCTCATGAACAAACAATCAATCAACAAGTTTATTTCTTTACTACTTTTATCTTTTTGGTTCAATTACCTTTCTCTTACATGGTATTAGAGTCATCATTTTCTCTCCACCATGATTTTTCCACTTCTCCCTGCAACAAACTTGTGTTGCAACTTCCTCTCGCCAATCTTTTTCTCCTCTTTATTTTCTCTTCTCCCTGCAACATCAACTCGTGTTGCAACTTTCTCTTGCCACAGTCGATCTTTTTCTCCTCCTTATTTTCTCTTCTTCTCCCTACAACAACTTGTGTTGCAACTTCCTCTAGGCCATAGCTTCCTCAACTTCCTCACTCTTGCCATTGAGATTTCTACTATCATAGTACCGTTGTCGTCACCACTCGCGACATCGATCCTCAAAGTTCCTTCTGCTTGTACTCGTGGTCTCCTGACGGAACGTCATTCAACCTTCATGTCGCCGCTCACATTTGCCTAAGAGCCGCTGAGATCTCAGCTCCAATTGCATCGCCACCATATGTACCCTCTTTCTCAACCACACTTCTTCCTCCGCCACACGCCGAACGCTACAAGACGCACACTAGCAACTCTCCTCTTCCTTTCTCTTCCCTCAACTTCATACTACTGGGATCTCTTCTTGCTACTAAATCCCTACTCCAATCTGCTACCACTATCGTCGCTCCTAATCATTGCTCCTAAAGGCTCTTTCTCTTCCGATCTGCTCTAACGAGAAGGATGCACAATTTCGATTAACCTTCATGGAGGAGCTAAGTGTCGCCAACTTCCTTGCTGATGTTGAGATTTCTGCTCGCACCACCACTGTCGCCACAGTGCTTCTTTCACAAGCTAAGTTATCTTCTCTCTTTCTTTCTTTCTCTATTTTCGTTGTCGCTCTTTTCTCTTGCTGTTCTTTTCAATATTCAACTTCAAAATCATCCCTTTTCGAGGCTTGATTTTGCTCTTTGCATCATTTTCTTCCATATCCAACTCTCCTAAAATACGATATTTTGATCTGGTCCTTCCTTCTCTCATTTTTTTTTTCTCCTTTTGCTTTTATTTTCAATATTAGATACTCGGAGAAGATGTCAAATTTGTCAAAAAGTTGGGCATATTAGTACTCAATGTCCTAGACAATTTGATACAAATTTTGTCGGTGGTCCTATAGCTTTATGTAGCTTTAAGACAATCAACTATTTCACAAGCATGTCCTAAAGTACTCTCATCTATGTCTACTCTTGGTAAACCATCAGAGTTTTCATCTACTGAATGGTACATTGACACTGGAGCAACTCATCATATCATATCAAACTATAAAATCCTTACAGAAGTAATGTCGTGCAATGATTCAGATACGATACAAGTAGGCAATGACTCAGGTTTGTAAATTGTTAATCTTGGAAATAAATACATTCATTTATCTAATCGTACTTTTCATATGTGCAACATCTTTCTTGTTCCATTAATTACTAAACATTTACTCTCCACACGTCAATTTTGTCTTGATAATAATATCTTTTTTGAATTTTATCATAATCATTATCTTATAAAAGATAGAGGAATAGATACTACTATATTTTATGGGAGAATTAAAAATAGTATTTACTATCTTCAAAGTTCTTCAATTAAAGCTTTCATTTGTGAACACACAAATAAACCAGCTTGGCATGCCCGACTTGGTTATCCTTCTCTTTGCATTGTTCAGTCGATCATCAATAGGTATGATTTACCTACTTACTTTACCTCCTCTCTATCTCATTCATATAGCTTCTGCACGGAATCTAAAAGTCATAAGTTGTCTTTCTCTTCTTCCGATCATGTTTCTAATTTTTTCCTTAAAATAATTCATTCGGATGTTTGGGGCCCTGCACCTATCTTGTCTAACCGAGGTTTTTGTATTATGTTACTTTTATTGATTATTTTAGTAAATATACTTGGCTCTATTCTATGAGAAGAAAATCTAATTTATTAGACATATTTTGTCAATTTCAAAAACAAGTTGAACAATATTTTAATCACAAAATACTCTCTTTTTATTCTGATTAGGAGACGAATATTAAGCTCTCCATCATCATCTTTCCTCTTGTGGAATTGTTCATTTAGTTTCTTGCCCTCACACTCCAGAGCAAAATGGCTCTGCTAAGAGAAAACATAAACATATAGTTGAAACTGTCTTGACTTTTCTCCATCATACATCAGTTTCACATAAATTTTGGGATAAAGTTGTTTGCACTGCAGTATGTCTAATAAATCGACTTTCTAACTCATTGCTTAATCATAAGTATCCTTTAGAAAAAATTTATAATCAGACTCCTGACTATACTTTTCTTCAAATTTTTGGTTACGTATGTTATCCATGGTTACGCCCTTACTCTAAATATAAACTTGACTCTCATTCACTATAATGTGTTGTGTTTTCCTTGGTTATAGTAATTTGCACCATAGGCATCATTGCTTGCATATACCAATATGACAAATATATATTTCATAGTATGTTACTTTTGATGAGTTTTTATTCCCCTTTCCAACAGCTTCTTCAATCCCCCCTCCAAATATAGATGGCACATTTTTATGTCGCTTAACATTGTACCAGATCTTAGATATCTGACTCCTTCGGCCAGAAATAATACTAATACTAGAAGTGATGGTAGTCTAGGTCCAACACCATCGCCACTTCTCTCTGGGTCCCTCTTATTGATTCTTTCGCTACATCATCCAATCAAAAAATGCTTGACTTCCTTCATCAGATGAGCCACATATCACATCTTCACAATCCCAACATACTTCATCACCCTTTTCAACAAGTGACTCTGATGAAGATGCTTCTCGGCGTACACTTCCTTTGAGTGACATCTATTAATGATGTCCACCAATAACAACCTAATATCCTCTTCCACGAGTAGTTTCTTCAAAATCTTTTTGACCAACTTATTTTTCACAAGCGAATAAGATCCAAACTGGCGTAGTGCAATGACTACAAAATTTGATGCACTTTTTCGTAATGGAACATGTAGCCTAGTTCCACGCACCTCATCTATGAATGTTGTGGGCTCTAAATGGGTATTTTGTCTTAAACATTGAGCTGATGATTCTCTTGAATGGTACAAAGCTCGACTTGTAGCTAAAGAATTTAGTCAACAACTAGGTATTGACTTCAATGACACCTTTAGCCCCGTCATTAAAATCACATCTGTAAGATTATTATTATCGATAGTTATTAGTTCTAATTGGCCTATACGACAATTAGACATTTTTAATATATTTCTTCATGGTCATTTAGAAGAAACTGTATTTATGGAGCAACCATCTGGATTCATCCATCCACAATTCTCAACTCATGTTTGTCAACTCAAGAAATCCATATATGGTCTTCGGCAAGCTCTTCATGCTTAGTTTCATCGTTTATCTAAGTGGTTACAAGCTCAAGGATTTTATGGATCAAAGACTGACTCTTCTTTATTCTACAAATATAATGATGGATCTATGATATTTTTTCTTATTTATATGGATGACATTTTAATAATCGGTAATGATCAAAAAGGTATCACAACTCTATTAAATCTTCTTAATCAAGAACTTCCTATTCGAGATTTGGGTAATGCTCATTTTTTTCTGGGTATTAAATTTATCTCATATGATGAAGGTTATCTCTTCTCTCAGAGCAAATACATTACTAGACTTCTTCAAAGAGCTAAAATAGATAGAGCACGTCCGATCTCCACACCAATTGTTATAAACAATTTCTCCGCATCTTCTCCTACTATGTTTGATCTCTAGATTTATCGAAGCATTGTTGGAGCTTTACAATATGTCACTATCAACTTGATATTACCTTTGCAGTCAATCATGCTTGTCAGTTCATACATGCTCCTACTAAACAAAATTGAAAAGATATGAAAAGAGTACTTCATTATCTCAAAGGTACTATTTTACATAGTCTTCTTTTATATCATCAATCTAGACTTACATGCCTATAGTGATGCGGACTGGACGAGCTCTCCCGAAGACAGACGTTCTACTAGTGGATATGCAATATTTCTTAGATGAAACCTTATCTCATGGAATTCAAAAAAATAACCTATAATATCTCGTTCAAGCACTGAGACTAAATATAAAGTTATAGCAAATGCAACTTCTGAAATTATTTGGCTTCAATCACTTCTTTCAGAACTTCATCTTGCGGTCAAATATCACACCCAAAATTTGGTGTGATAATATTGGAACAGCATATCTCACAGCAAATTCAATGTTTCATACTCACATAAATAATGTAAAAATTAATTTTCATTTTGTTGGAGAATGTGTGACAACTCAATAATTATTTGTTTCTTATATTTTAGCAGAGGATTAAATTATCGATATCTTTACTAAGTCATTATCCAGACAATATTTTAACAGATTAACAATCAAACTCAGCATCAAAAATCTTCCGTTGAATTTATAGGGGGTAAAAGAAAACTATTCAATAAGACACATTAATTATTAAATTAATTTTTTTTTATTAATTTTGATAATTTCTTTATTAATTTATCAATTGATCAAACACCTACTATAATAATACCTCTATATCAACAAATTTATTTCTTTACCACTTTATCTTTTTGGTTCAATTAACCTTTCTCTTACGGTTCCTACTTTGAGCTGGAGGAGCTAGCAAAGTCTTCCCCCACCCACAATCATTAAGTTATGTTTCAAATTTACCAGCTAATTAACCATTTCATATTTTAGCACTGGCATACAAAACACACACACACAGAAAAAACATAAGGAGAGATAAAACAGATATGTCAGATCATTCTTGACAGAGATGGCCACTGTAAAAGAGTCTTGCAGAAATAAAACAAGCCTGGATATTGATCTACAGTCAAACTAGCAGGAACTGGGTGTGGAGCCAAAAGAGAAACATCTTTATATACGTATGGAATTAGGCAGCTGATTTATAACACCAAGCCAAGGGGGTAAGACAACTTCTCTCAAATCCTTGAATGGCAAGAATCTTGACTTCTGATGAAATGAGAAAATTTTAACCGAATAAATAAAAAGGTAACTACAAGCCTATTAAAAATATGTTATAAATAGAAGCCTGGAATTAAGGTTATCGACGTTTAGGGTGTTAACTTCCGGTACTAGTAACATGTCATTTGATTATTATATACACGCAGGCAATGGTCGGAAGCCCAACTTATTTCACCAAAGAGACAAATATTCCTCGAGATTAAAAATTCAATAAAATTTCCATGATCTCAAGGGCTCAGCATTAGATTAATTAACACATGCATTGAAGCAGATGAACTTCCATAAATTCGACCAACAGGGTAATCGTTTCTTTGCATGGTTCATCTCTACAGGCATCTTTCTCCGTATCCTGCATTTTTGAAGAGTGCCTGCTTGATGTCTTCAGAGCTATTAACTGTCCTCTGATCCGTCCCCTACAAGCTCGACCCGATCACCTCGTGAAATGAAGGATCAATAGGATGAAAGCTTATATAGCTTAATGTATCAGCTGCATAATGCAAAAGTACCTCGGAGCAAGATGCCTGCATTCCGAAGTCATTGAAGCAACTCAGCACACACTGTTGGATCTCCAGTCCAAGCACTTCCAGGGTGCTCAGCGTCGACAGCAGGAGTCCTGGCTTGGCGGCGCAGCAGATTCCGATCCGTGTATCGTTGGCTCTTCTTTCCACCTCGAACTAGAAGATTATTAGTTCATAGGATCCATCGACATCAAAGCCAAAAGGATCGATGCGGTTTTAGAGAGAGAGAGACTCACCGAAACCTCTTTTGAGTTTAAGATGCTCAGTAGATTGGCTTGCTCCGGAGTGAGATCGATCTCTTCTTGCAAGCGCTTGAGCTTATCGAGCAGCTCTTTCACGTAATCGATGGTGTCCCCGAGAATGGACGTCCTGTCCATCTGCTGAATAGCGTACATTTGTTTCTCATGGTAATTTTATCGAACACTTGAGGGGCGTCTGGGTAAAAATTAAACTAAGAAAAAGCACTCCACCTTGCTAATCTTAGGGACGATAGATCTGAGCATCGAGAGCCGGTCATTGAGCCTCTTCCTCCTCCGCCGCTCCGCCATTAAATTCTTCGACGGCGCACCTTCGAACTTTTTCTTCCTCGCCTTCCTCAGCCCGAACTCCGACGGCGGCGCCTCCAACTTGCACGCGCTCTTGCCGAGCTCGGCGCCATCGAGCGCCGACCGGACGGAAGAGGAGCGCTGGACCTCCGGCGAGCCAGAATACGGAGCGTCGGTCGGGCAGTGGACGTCGCTGAAGAAGCCATACTGGCAGCCGGCGTCCACCGACACACCGGCACAGGGCGGGAGGAGCGTGGCGGCGCTCTGAGGGAAACAGTCGAAGGCGGTGGTGTCTGCCTGGGCAGGCGCGAAGAAGGGGCCTTCCCATGCATCGCTACGGAAGGAGAGCAGCTCGTCGAAGAAGCTCTGCTCGTCAAGCTCCATGGCGTTCTCACCAGTCACATCCCAACTGCTGCAGCTGTTGATTATATAAAGCGAGAAGGACCAGGACGACGAAGGTGGGAGGACAATTATTCCTCCCCTCCCAATAAATGCTCATCTCGCCCTATCCAATCGGCTACGGTGGAAGCTCAGATTTGAAGGTATCTGCTTCCTCTCTCTCTCTCTGGTCTGGCCTCTTCCATGCAAATTTGCTGTCTGATTACCATCGATTCAGGTAATTATGAGTGTTTCCGGAAGACGACGAAGTCACAGTACGTACCAGCCATTCTAATAGCGAAGAATTTTATTATTATTATTACATCCCATGTTGATTTGTTAACGAGCAAATTTTATAAAAAGAATTTTAAAAAAATTGAATATAAAAATAAATAATAAATATTAATATTAAAATGAATATGAATATGTTTATAAAAAAATTATTAATATAATAAATATATAATATATTATTTGAATATGTGACGTATATTAATATTTAAATTAATATAGATGTTCTTAATTATTCAATCAGTATAAATTGGAAGGATGTATTTGTCAACACGATCAAATTTACTATTTATTAAAAAAAATCTTATAATATATAATAATTAAATCTTGAACTTCAAACTCAGATATTTTATCTAGACCTGGTTAACCAAGTATATACCCCAGGACAAAAAAGAATTATAGGTGTAGCGTATAAAGAATTTTATTATTATTAATAGTAATATTGACAATTGAGCCGACTGAAAATTTGAAGGTAATATAAAATAAAATTAAAAAATTGCAATGATTTTCTATAGTGGTTCAATGTTTTAGATCAAATTAAACGACATAGAGTTTGAACATAAAATAGATCAGAAAAATAGTTCATATATATGTTAAGGAATATTTTAAGCATTTTATTTGGGCAAAATGTGCCTTTTAGTAAATATAAAATTATGACAATTAATTTTATAAAATGTTACTTAATTAATTATAGAATCATAATTAATATTTATCAAAATTAACTTTAATAATTTGATAACGTATTATTTTATTTCGCCACAAGTGGTTTTTTAGGTGGTATGAATTATGATCATAACCAACTTTGATGATGCAGAATTTATGTTCCTGGTCGGAGGGGGCACATGAAGATGTATGATTAAGACATTCAATCCCTTTCGTCGATGTCTAATAATGTGGGGAGGGGCTCGAGGCCCTCCTTGTCCTTCCCGACAACCTCCTTCTCGTCGTCCTCTCACTTTCATCTTCATGCACGACCTCATGGTCCACCTAAGAGTCGCACTTCTTCTCAAATTAAAACTTTAACATGATCGGCTATTAAATATAATTTTATTTTCGGTGTAATAGAAATGATTTGTAATAGTACTTTACATAAAATAAAATGATGTTAAATTATTCCGTAGGAATGATTTGATAATTGTTTTTAAAAGTTAGAGTAATAAAAATGATTAATAATAATGTTTGACACAGAATTATCGTTAAAAATATCTATTACTTCTAATGATTGTACCATTAAGAATGGTTTACGATAGCGATTTATTTAAATCGATGTTAAATCTATTCAACACGAACAATTACAAAATCATTTTGATAAAAATAAGATAATAAAAATGATTTAATTCAAACGATTTAGTTATTCGATTTTCAAAAGCAATCTTAAAATCACTCTTAATAAATTGTTTTTAAAATATATATATATATATATATATATATATATATATAGAGTTCTGTTAGCCTGCACATATTACTCTGCACAACTATGGACATCTGTTGAGGTGGGCACCTGCACATCATTGATCAAAATATATATGATATGATTAGTGATCAGGATTATACCACCTCAGCAGATATATATAATTGTATAAGATAAAATGTATAGATTATCAAAATTTTATATATATATATATATATATATATGTTGCACTCGACATGCATGGACTATTTGCTATGTAAAAGCAAGTAATAAATTCATCAAACAAAATTAATAAAATTTGAACTAGATAAATAAGAATAGCTACTATTAAAATGGCAAAACCATAATATATGCTCTATCTGCGTTTTATTTTATATTTTTATTAATCGTGTTTTAAT
>JBBUKS010014330.1:0-12061 GCA_038050645.1 Hedychium gardnerianum | reverse complement strand
GGTAAATCACGGGGGCTAGTCTAGCCAGCCCGAACAGTGACTAGTGCATAAGGGGGGCAGGAACCTGGCTACTAGCCGGTATTTGACTCCTAGATCTCATTGTGGCAACACCTCATGCACTAGCCAACAGCTCATCCCGTGGGGACCTCTTTTTTTTCTTCCTCGATATAAGGTTTGGTTGCATAGTATTTTTCATTGCATGTTTCATTAACTCGAACATCATATTTCATTGCATGTTTCATTAACTCGAACAGAAGTGTAAACACCTCATTTGCTCATCGCTTATCATATGGTAATAATGCATGATGTTGGATAAAAGAAACGCGATCTCTATGGACCAAAACTCTAATCTTCTACCCAATTAATCTGACCATTTAAACTTTTGTGAATATACCATAGCCTATACCCGCAGCTTATTGTCACATGTGCAACGCATGTGACAAAGAAGTCCTTGTTTGTATGGGAAAGAAATGACATTAAATTGATGGAGTCTTTTGTTTCTATTTTGTAAACCTTGCTTTTGGCTTGGTCAGATTTAGAATACTGGTTATCAATTTTTGGTTATACATCTAATTTTGGAAAACAATTGGTGTTTGAAGCTAGGTTCTAACTTCTATGCAGTATACACATGTATACTAGTTTGAGAAGGATGGTGTTAGGTGGTTCTGGTTGATGCACTGGTTGTTTATCTTGTTGTGAATACTTCCATAGGTATTTTCTTGTAGAAGCTCTTTACTTTTTGTTTGTGCCAAAAAAAGAATCAATTATGTTTCTGTGTCTAATCATGCCACTCTTAACTCCAAGTTGGTGCAAAAAATACACTTTAGTCGTTCTTTGGCTTCCATTCACTTTGACCCTGCACTCCTTATCGTGATGTTGAGTCGAAGGTTGGATATCAGGTTAACTCATGAAACAAGCTTTATTCGGAGATATAACTATCTCCTTTTCTTTATGAATTTTAAGGTGAATTTGATGTCTAGTAGCAAAAAGGACACGTAGAAAAGATAAAGAAAAAAACCCTCCTCTTGTGGCTTTCTTTTGAATATGGATAACAATTTTGATTGTTATGGTCGTCCTAGATGATGCAATGTTCCAGTGGGTTGAGATGAAGGGTTGTACGTGAGCTAACACATCGGACATAAGAAATTACTTCACCATGGAGATTTTGGAATGAACCAATCAACCTAAATTATATTCATTTGAATATAGTGACATTTGTGTTGTGATCTGTCTATACTTTTAAATGATCTAGCTTTCCAGTAATATATCGAAACAGAAAAAGAGATCCAATTATTAGACTTTCAAAGTTGATCATTATTTCATTACTAAATTCAAATTTCCTTCAGCTTGGGATGTTGCTGTCTCCTGTAAAAGCTTACAATGTTGGGCTCTCTAATAGTGTACGACCTTGGATTATTAGAATAGTTTTATCTTAAAGTTTGTAGTGTCAAATACTTGAGCCTACTTGTCACTGTAAGTTATTTGAGAAGGATTTACCCTTCAAACTTTATTAGTACATCTACTTGAGAAGGATTTCTTGTTGTTGTTCTTGTTGTTAGGTTATGCATATTAAAGGTTTAGAATGATTTGCCATCTTCTTAATCAACATTATTGTTTTTGACATTCTCAAAGTAATTATCTACTTGTCTCTTGCAGGTCGACGCGGAAGCACCCTATAGCATTGATAATTGGAGCTGTAATAGGCAAGTAACAAGTTGACTTTAAACTAATCAATATTCTTATTTAAGTTTCTGGTAGCTGTGTAAATACCTTTATTGAATGAATATTAATGGATAAAATACAACTAGTGAATTTTTCATGCATCATTTAAGATAACTATTGAAAGATTACAAATTCAAACTTAAAGGATTGATTAGAAATTGACAACCTTTTTTATTTTATTAATCTTGAAAAAAAAAAGTCTGATCAAGGTTTTATATAAACTTCTACTATCCTCCTTCCATTAAAGAAAAAGTTATTTTCTTTGGCGGTAGGGGAGGAAGAGCCGTTGATAATTCTAGAGAAGGTGAATATGATCCTCTTTTTAATGGTGCATTAGTTAATGATCTTATTTGTCACTATGATTTTTTTCTCTTAAGATCTGTTATTATGATTTTATTTTTCTATAGATTGGCTTATATCAGGAGATTTGTATAATTTGCAGTACTTAAAGCCTTGTCTTTTATTTCTTTTTCATAGTCTCTTCTAGCTCTATGTTGCTCAGCATGGCCTCTCATACTCATGATAAATAGCAGGTGCTTTGGTCGCAGTGGGACTGCTCTATGCCATTCTCTTCCACAGGTACAAGAAGAAACGAGACTATTCCGCATCCATGAAAAGCTTCATTAGAAGTGCCTCTTCGGGGCCATCCTTCTAATACTTTGTTTATTATTCTTATTGAATGTTAACATCCGTCTTTATGCATGAAGCTAGTGGATGATTATTCTGAGCACAACAAGTTCTCTAATGTTCTTCCTTCAATACTTGTGCATTTATAGTTCTCTTGTCAGGCAGTACCTTTTTGCTCAAGTCGGCTAAAGCTAAATCATTTTACTCTTATTATTCTAATTTTAGTACTCTAATAAACTTATTATTCTCTTGTTATGTTAAAATTAAGTTATTAACATTATATCTTTTATATTTTAATTTACGGCATCAATCAAAAATCGATATTATAATTAATCTATGAAATAAGAAGTGAATGAAGTGAATTATATTTATGTACTTTGTGATATAATTTTTTAGGTTGTATTTAGATATTTATGAATATATATTTTTTTAATGAAGTTGGTCAAATTTGTGCTTTGTGAATATAATTTTTTTTGTTGTATTTGGTAGATATTTGGTGGTGAAAAATATTTTATTTAATTAAAATTGTGTTACAATAAAATATAATTAATTATTTCTATACTAAAAATAAATAGCGAAGTAATACAATACAAATTTTTTTGACAAATTTAAATAATGATGTCATAATTCAAAATTGTGAATATGTATGTATAAGTTTTTTCGTCAATCAATATAAATTGTGAAGTCGTAGATGATTAATTATTTTGATATTTTTTAATTAAAATTGAGGAAGTAAAAGAGTTTTTTTTTATTTCAGAATAGGTTCAATTTTGAATCGGTTATGGATTGGATAAAAACTTCGATATTTTTATGATGAAGTAATAAATTGATCCTTTAATTTTATGTTTTTATACTTCGATACTTATCTATCTATTATTTTATTGAATATGCGAAGTTTATCAAAAATTCACAAGCAAATTTACAGTGTAAGTTAGGATTAATTAAAGTGATTAATTTATTAGTTGATTTTTGAGTTAAAGTTAGTTATGAATTAAAATTTAATTTCAGATTTATTAATTAAAATTAATTTCAAATGATTAATTTTGACTTATTAATAATTAATTTGATTTTAGATTATGAATTTTTGAATTAATTAATTTAAATAAATTAGTTGATTCATTATTAATTTAGTTGAATAAATTATTTTGAATAATTACGTTACGAATGATTAATTAATTGATTAGAATAATTAATTAATTTCGTATTAGGATTAATTAAAATAATTAATTTTGAATTAAAAATTTAATTAAAATAATTGATTAGTTAATTTCGAATTTAAAAGATTAATTATCAAAGAGTTAAATTGGTTTGAATGGATTTTTGAAAAAGGTTAGTTGATCCTTGTTAGATTCAAATTCAATTTTGAGTTTGAGTTTATAGGGTAAGCTTACAGGCTGTAGTGAGTCACATAGATATTATTAAAGTAATCATATGCCTAAGACAAAAAATTTCAAAAACAACAAACTCAAAGAATTTAATACTGAGTTTTGGTTTAACTAGCTCATGTTTGACTGTAATAGTTTTAGCTAGATCCACCAGATTTAGTGCACCAGGTAGAATACATATGATTCAACTTTAACATACCTTCGATAAAGTTTTCTTAGCCTACTATCATCCCAACCCATTTTGATATTATATTGTCAAGGTTGGTTAAACCTTTTTATATCTAACCATTCTAAATTAAGCAAAAATAAAATTAAACATGCATTCTGAAAATTAAAATAATTAATTTAACTAGGATGAATGATTTTTCTATTGGTTCTCCTTGAATCATAACTTAGATGAGATCTATCTAGGTAATGAATTTGATCCTTGGGGATCCAATATTGATTTGGTCCATTTTGATTAATTAAACATGCTTTGGAGACCCATGTTTGGACTTGGTTTCTAATATTTTGACTAACCAAAGACAAGTACGACTTGTTTATCATGTTGACTTTAATTTGTATCAGAGTCCAAATTTATTGTACACAGCTCGTTAGGACCCAAGCATCATATTCAAACCCTTGAAACCCAAGTTGAACTTTTCCAACATTTTTTTGGATCCTTCTACTTGACTCTTCAAGATAGAATTTTCATCCTCAAGTTTTGTAATTTGAATTGAAGTTTTATCTTAAACGTTGTTAGTTGAGGGATTCAAGTTAACTTGCTCCTTAAGGTGATTAACTTCCTTAAGTAGCAAGTTAATCTGATCCTCAGATTTAGTCAATTTTTTAAATAAATATTTAATTATTTTAAACTTTTGAAATTCTTAAAGAGAAATTACCTCATTTAGTCCTTCTGAAATGGATACAGACCCGTGGCTTCTCTCGGACTCAGAATCGGACTTGGACTCAGACTCGATTTCGATTCTTACCATATATGTCATGAATCTCGCTTGCTTTGGTTCCTCAAGATCTGACTCCTCCGAAGATGACTCGTTATCTTGTACTTTACTTTTAGACAATTTATTCAAACTATCATTGCTTTTCGTTACCTTTGAAGCGTGGTTTCCTCTTGAATTTTGCCTAATTTATCCCAAAGTTCCTTGGCATTGTTGGAATATCCGACTCGATCAAGTTCTTCATTTGACATGCCACATTGGAGGGTATATATGGCCTGAGCATCGAGTTGAGCTTTCCTTTTCATATCTGGATTCCATTTCTTTGGATCTAGTTGTTCTCCGAGTTGGTTCATTGGTGTTGTATATCCTTTCCTGATGGTGAACCATAAGTCGATGTTTGATTTAAGATAGCAATCCATCTTTCGTTTTAAATTGCTAAAAAAAATTTCACTGAAGAGCAGTGGACGAACAATGTTATAACCTTCTTGGTGAGACATTGACATTTTTGCAAAAAGGATATAAATAGAAAAATATTTTTCAAGATTTTATCTTGGGATTAGTAGTGCGAGATAAAAATATGAACAAAAAATATTTAAAGAAAAGATATTTACTTGGTTCGTAGCCCAGCGATTAACTACTCCAAGGCCCCGCGATCCTTGATCGCTTCTGATGGGACAATCATTATAGCTCTTCTCGCCGATACCTTTCGGAGAAAAAGCAAACTCATACACAGAATATGAGGAAGATAGTAATAACACTACTATCTCCCTATAATAATGCAAGTAATAAAATAAATATATCGACAATAGAGTTATGGAGATTTAGCGTAGATTGTCGGTGAGCCTTCTGGCGTTGTAATAGCAGTAGCTTGCACGAGCAGTAGCAGAGACACGAATGAGCGGATTGATGATCAAATGGAATTCATTCTCGGCTCGGACCCCGAGGGCTTTTTTAATAGGCAACGTTCAGTCAACTGAAAACTCGTTCTGTCGATTGATCATTTCCGTCAACAGAACCTCCTATCCGACGACTGAACCCCGCTCCTTTCCTTGTTTGCTCTGATCCGATCCGTCTGATCCCGTGATTTTCGTTGTTCGGTCGACTGAAAGAATTTATCCGTCGACTGATCCTTGTGTATACCTTTTATGCGTGATTCGATTTAATCGACTATCATTTCCTTTTATGGTTTAGTCGATTGATCTCACTGATCCGTCGACTGATAACGCTATATTCCATTTTCACTGATCTTCAATCTGATCTTTGCTATGCTGGTCTTATCGATCAACTGATCACTTTTATCTGTCGACTGAAAAACAATGTATACCATTTTTCTAGACTTCAATTTGGTCCGTGCTAGACTGGCCTAATCGGTTAACTGAACCTCATGTTCGGTCGACCGAACACTTGATTAACTCAGAACGTTGTTTATATGCAAAACAAAATTATCATAGACAATATTTAATAATAGAAGTCCTGCAAAACAGAGTTAGACAGATATGCATGAGTATGACAGTTTGTATTGTCTTGATCTCAACTTAAAAACTTTCGTTGGTTTTTTTAGTTGGATCAACGCCTAAGGGTTGTCCTGTTTGAGACACGACCTCACTGCACTCTCACTAGGAGCTTACCTCAACTCACTTGTCAAACATCGGATCCTCTAGATCTGTTTGGACTTTAACTGTTCAGCATCGAATCAACCTGTCCAGTCTTCTACTTGATTCGATATCGAGTCCTCCAGACCTATCGAATTCACCTGTAAGATGTCAGGTCCACTTGATCCATCTGTACTTCCTGTCTGATTTTCATAATCTGTTGAGACTTTTTTTGCCTAGTATCAAATTCAACTGACTTATTAAGACTTTTTAAATTAAATATCTATATATTTGATTAATTTATCAGATAATAATAAAATTTAATTTAAATTTTTGATAATATTAAAATATACGTTCGATTTTGATATTCTCTGTACGTGTCAATCTCAATTTTTTTTTCCAATTATTTATTTTTTATGTTATTTATTTCTATGTTTGCATGCATTGTCTGTTTTCTTATTGCACCAGACCATTTGCTCAACGGATGTTTTTCATATTGAGTGAATATGCCCTACTATTGTGGTAAAAGGAGAAATGTTCGTCCTCAGTGCTCTCGCTAATTCGTCTCAGGATCAACACGGAGGAAGTAAATCATGAAAACTAATCTAACTTTCCCGAACAATAACAAGTGCATACTAGTTTTAAGATGTAGTCCTCTGAAATTTGTAATATATCCCATCTGATTGGCTGTTCTCAGATTGCAACTATTGGTTGTTCCTGACACAACTTTTGTTATCATTCAAGCATGAAAGTACAATAATTGATTGATAAAGGTGGAGAATTCAATTTGGCTCTGAAAGACACTGTAAAATAGGCTCATTCACTCGATAAATAAACTTAATCTGAGGGAAAAAGTAAACCCCAAGTTTATCTCAAATTCATGATGTCAGATCTTTCTCCAAATAAATGGAGTTGAGTTGGATCTGTACTTTTTCCCTTGTCCCTCTCAAATTCAACTAATGCCACCTATAATCTCCCACACTAGGATCACAACTCGACTATGCTCGTAAGGGAGGTGTATATTTAGAGCATGAGTTTACACTAAACTTAGTTGGCTTATATGCATATATTATTGGTGTAGTTTACACTAATAGTTTAATTTAGGATTTTATTATATGACAACAGATTAAAGTTAATCTCGTGTTATCTAATCTTTTGAGTAAAGTGTATAGGCTAATTAAACTTGACGGATCTAGAGGATCAAACATCACTGAAGTTCAGTCGGGTCAAAGAGGATCAGACGATTGACAGAAAATCCAACTGGGTCAGCGAGGACCAGGCATTTAGCAAGAAGTCTGATTGGATCGATAAGACCAAACGATTGGCTGAAGTTCAGATGTGAAATTCTGACAGAAAACCCTGATGAGTCAGAAGAAGTCAAGAAAGAAAGTTGATAAATGGTAAGTGAAGTAAGCAAATTGAAGGAGCAAATCCAGTAAAGCCGAGTCCCAATGGGGACGTTAGGCGTCGGTCCAATCTAAATCCAACTTGGAAGTCTAGGTTGAGACCGTGACTAGATCCGGATCATGGATAGATAGGATCTAAGTCACAAATATTATTTGTACATACATTTTTTATCCAACTCTATTTTGCAGACTTATTTTTGGACTAACAATATTGACAGGAAAATTGTCTCTAGAAGCGATAGAGGTGTCTCTATTGGATGGAAGCACCTCGGATCCAGAGGCGCTGAAGGCGCCTCAGATGGATGGAGGCGCCTCAGCACAGAGGCGCTGGAGGCGCCTCGGGTTGATGGAGGCACCTCAACACATGGATAAGCTGCGCGGATGAAGTTTTCGTGAGCTGTTGACACGTGGCTTCGATGGAAGCGCTCCAGACAGCTTGGAGACGCCCTAAAGTGGATAAATAGCGACTTTATCGAATCCAATCAACCTCAATGGAGACGCCCCTGTTCGATGGAGGCACCCTCAAGAGGTTATAAAAGAGTCTTTCCAAACAACACCAAAACATGAATTTTGAACGCGATCCTTCCATCGTACTATTGCTCCGAGTTCTCCAACTGTTGTGCTACAATCCTACTGCACCGAACTAGAGCCAAAGCCATCATCTACAGCAGAATCTTCATCAACACCTGAGCTCATCTTCGTTATTCTTCAAGTGTTGGTAACAAGTTTATATTACGTTTAAGTTATTGCATAAGAAAGTATATAGTTGTTACACATCCCTCATTCTGTGCTCGATTACTCTTCCGAAGATTTCCTGGAAGAGAGTTTTAGTGGATTGCCCATCGGAAACATCCCAAATGTGCGTGGGTCTTGGAGTAGTAGTCTGCGGGGGCTGCGAACCAAGAAAAACCAATCGTATACTAGTTTGTTGTTTTCTTTTCTGCTGCATACTTGTTTTCCGAACAAATTTCAAAATGAAAATTTTAAAAACACATGATTCACCCTCCCCTCCATCATATACACTCGATCCTACACGTACGACCTTGAATGTCTCAGCCATTAATCAAATGGCAGCTGCTACTTCCTAAATGACTGGGTATTCATTGAGCCAGTCGAGTATTCATTAGCTAACTGAGAATTAATGATAGTTAATGACCATTATTCAAGTTAATTGTACTAAATTTAGTTGAATACTAATATAACTTGCCATTAATTCCAGTTGCTGCTTGCTTGAAACGGTTGGACATTAATCTACTAGCCAATTGGGTATTAAAAGTATAATTAATGATCATTATTCAAGTTAATTGCAAGAGATTAATGGTTGTTAGGATTTCAAGCATAAAAACTAAAGGCTTTTTTTTTGTTAGATGGATCATTTAGTAGCAAGTAATCCCCCTTCTCCTATGATCTTTCTCTTCTTCGGCTTCCCAATCCTCCCCTTATATTTTGATGATAGCGTTCGAGTACATAATTTAGTTCATCATAAGTAACTTGTGGTGACAAAAAAGCGAAACGCTTGTCTCTAATGTTCCCGCCAATCCGTCTCAGAACCAATACGAAAAAAGTAAATTATGAGTGACTACTAATCCGAATAATGACTAGTTCATGAGAGAATATCATAACCACTTGTGCTTCTTACTAAAATGATTTAGCCATTGCATCTTGAAAAATAGTCATGCATTAGACCTTTAAGCATTGTAGGAGAGGAGATAAATTTACTTTAAGAATATATATTGTATTTATCATATGCCTCAATTTGTGCTTCATCGCCGTTAGGGAGGACATCAACAGAAGATGAGGGTTTAGTGAGGAGTGCAAAGGTTTGCCTTCGAAGTTCTTGAAATTGGAAGATATAAGGTGAATTGACGAACCAAATCAGCGGAAAAGTAATAGTCCACTTAGTTAAACCGGACCAATTGTCTAGCAGAGCTCGGGAGCTCAAGATGAGCCCCAAATTCAAGAGTAAATCTATCAAAAAAAAAAGACATTCAGTTTATTCAGTTTGACCCTTAAAATTTACATCGACCACACATTACCTCTTCATGCTACCTTTCTCATTTTGACCATCCAAATTGTCTATTTTAATTTTTCACCTAAATTAGCAATTGTATATATAACTAGGAATGATACTTGAATATCACAAATACCCAAATTATAAAATATTTTTCATCCTTCAAAATATTTTCTTCTCCATACAAGAAATTCATGGAAGGTATTGGAGAACAAAAGGAGGTACTTAGTCGAGGGCAAAGGAGGTTAACAATCGCCAAATAAGGGTGGAAAGAGTCTTGAAATAGAGAGCGAAGAGCAAAGATGAACTCAATGAAGGAAAGTGGAGTTGGCTCACAGTCAACAAGAGGGGGCAAATGAGCTCATCAACAAAGAGGGTGGAGGGCAATACGAATAACAGAAATAACTTTCAATCATTTTGACTAAAATTTTCTTTCTTCCTCTCACTGATAGATATGCCAAATTATGATTAGGATAATTAACAAAATTCCAAGCACTACTAATCCTAATAAATCTAACACAAGAATTGGACGTAGTCTCTTACCGTTGTTTGTTTGTTTGAATCAGTTTTACAGAAAGAAGACTTCTCCTCTTGCTAATATCCTTCTGCTTTTCTCTTGATGAAAGCTTATCTAATCTTATGTTCTTTATCTTGCTCCAATTTCATATATCACATATATATAGAGAATGTTTTTTGTATCTTTATTTGGGTGAATTCTCTGCATTGATCATTAGAGAGAATAAGATTTAATTTAAGATTTTGTGTTCAATTTTATCAACTTGATAATTTAATTATACCTGATAAATATTAATAAATTGTAAGAAGAAAATCATTTTTTTCCACATAGCTTTTAAATTTTGGCTGATAAAAGCAAAGTATGACTCTAAAACCAACTTATTTATTCAGAGAAAACACTTCTCACAATCAACTTATTACTCGTTAAGCATTGAAATACAAAATCTCTTTTATTGATGCAATAAGAAACTTCTTTATTGATTTCATTACATGATCTTGGCCAAGAACCATAGTCTAGGGTTCTGGTGGTGGAGGTGTATGCCTTGGATTTGCCGTTGGGGGACCATATTCATTTGTCATTTCTTGTGATGAAAATTTTTCATTCTCGCTTTCGAGTTCCGCCAGTTCATAAGAATCTTCATGTTCAGTAGAATTTGAATTTGTAGGTGGACCTCCAGGTCGATGAGTGTGAGGTCGTTCATAATCTTCATGTATATTTCTGTAGGAGTGAGGAAGTGGGCATTGTGAGTATGCGCCCATGATCCCCATACTACCCACTCCATTTGGATAGGGAGGATTTCCTTGTTTATATGCGTCCAAGATAAGAGGGCTAAGGAAAAAGAGTTATCCAAAGTAAGAACGTCGAGAGAAAGAGGGATTTGGCTCGTGGAAACTTTGAAGGGTTGTTCGATTAGTTTGTGATCGCTCTTCTGACGACAAGAACGAAGAACATAAGATCTATTGTTTTGACGAATCATTGTAAGTGTTTTATTAAATGCAATCGAACAAGCAAATATCTACAGTGGTATCAGAGCCATGTTGATATGCATGTTTGATTCTCATGCATGTAATCATTTTTCTGTGTATGAATGTTCGTTTTCTGCACAAATCCCTATGCAATGAAATCTATTGTATGCAAAGTCCCACCTATTCAATGTCGGAAGGTTCGCCAACGGAGTTTGCTTTGTCGCGCGCTACCATTGTCGGGCGCTGAGAGATACCAGTTATCGTGGAGGTTACCTCGCGAACCCTTGTGGGTTGCGCCTCAAGCGAGTCGTCGGGAAATAGCGACTGCGTGTCGCGGTTTCCTCCTGACCTGATGACATCGCAAGCCGCGAGAACCACGACTATGACCGACGTTACCCCTCCTATGGCCGACGATCGTGAGCGATCACAGTGTGGCTGATGAAAAAAAACCACGGTGACGGTGTGGGTGTCGTGAGAAAGAAAAAAAAACCACATGTATGTTAGGTTTAGAACAGGTGGCAGCAACAGTATATATTTTATAAATCAATGCATGGATTCAATTAATCGCTTGGGCTTAAGCTTCATGGCATCATGACTTCATTGTATCAATTATTTTTAATTAGGCTTGGAAAATGACGTCGATAGTAACTTGAACCAGGCCAGAAGGTTTGACTCAAACCATACCAAAATCGGTCTGGATCGATTTAACGAGATCAGTTTAGTTCAATAAGACGTTGGTCTGATTCAAACCATTAGTTGGTTTAACCAAACCAGTTTAGTCCAAACTAGAACCAGTCTGATTCAAAATGGTTTGTTTAATCAGACCAGTTTGATTCAATCAGATCGGATTGAATCTAATTAGGGTTGGTTTGATTAAATGGGTTTGGGCTAATCAAAA
>JBBUKS010014310.1:0-12062 GCA_038050645.1 Hedychium gardnerianum | reverse complement strand
GATTGAGAGTAGAGAAGATTTGTGTGAAAAAATGATGAAATGAGCTCTTTATTTATAGAGATTGGATAGTAACGGACGCTAAATCTTAACCATTGATTAAAAAACGGTCAAATGATCTCAACCGTCGAAAAAAAAAATTAAACCCAACGGCTATGAACCGCCGGTTAACCGGCGGTTCATAGCCGTTGGAACCGCCGGTTAAGCGGTTCCAACGGGCAAAAAACAAAAAAAAATGAAGTCTTACGAAGTTATTGAAATATCTACATAGTGCAGTTGTCAACTACAGACCCAAAGGATGGTGGGTTAGCAAAAGTAAACAGTGGGTAGAACAAAAGACAACAATGTGGGAATAAAATCTGACTCAAAAAGAAATGATATAGAGGGAAAGGAGGGAACTCAGAAAGGTCATATTAAGAGAGACAAAGGACAAACCGTGTCTCAAAAGAGAGATAATGATAACCTTTGGGGATGGTAATAATCGAGGAAGATACTAATCAATTGTAGAGATAACTTGTCACAGTCATGAGACAACGCTAGGTGAACAAAGTCCATCTAAAGACCCATGGTGGGTGAGAATATAGAACAACTTACAGAAGAATATATAACATCTTATAGAAAGAGGACAGTAAAGCAAATTTGACTGTGAACATAGAGGATGTCATATGCTTGATGTGATAACAAGCAGTAAGATAAAAATCACTACAAGGAGAAAAGAGGGCATGCATGTGTAGGAGTGAAGATTGAGCAATCTCAACAAAATGTCAATTGTTTTGTTCTACTACGATATTTTGTTAGGGTGTATATAGACATGAGAATTGATGGAGAACACTATAACTCAGAGACATGAGAATTTAGGATAAAAAAAGGATGACTAAGACAGCTGTAAATCTAGAAAGGTGAAGATATAACCAAACAAGACAAAGACAAAGGAGTACTTGATACTAATTATGTTGCCCATCCTTGAATTCTAAATAGAAAGAAGTAGCATCAAAAGTGAGAACAATTAGTGATCTAGTAAGTTTACTGATAAGTTCAAGTAAACATAAGGATATAAAACATAGAGGATAAATATACAGGTGATAGAGAGACATCATTGATGCTTTGATGAGTGAGATTCATTGGCTATCATGTCATTAGTAGAGCATGTGGGTGTTGTAAGATAAATAAAGAAATTTGTTACATGTTATCACGAATAGACAGGCAATAGAGATATTTTCATGGGTAAATAAAGTTACAAGCTAGGATGAAACACTAATAACAGTCTAGAATTGGAGGAGCCTTCATTACTCTTCTACAGTTTAACAAAGTCAGACCATAAAGAGAATAACACGTGTCCTTAATCAAGCTAAATGTGTAGTAGTAGATGGTCAATATGGTGGAACCATAAAGAGAATAACATGTGCCCTTGAAATGCCCAAATTAAGCATAGTATAAGCATTTAGGCCTTTCCTAGCCAAGAAAATGAACCCGTTGACTTCATTGTCAACCCCTTGAAGAATCTTCCATCTCGATAAAAAGGACGTAGAGATCAGTTAGTTGAATCCGCTACTTGATTGAGAAATCAGCTAGGATAAGATAGGCTGAAAATCTATTGCTGGATTTCACAATACTAGAGTGGGTCAAAAGTTAGATTAAGCTTGAACAAAGGTCATTCAAATTGGGCTGGATAAGATATCAGCACAAAGAATGGCTCAGCTGGATTGTGCGCAGTCCAGAGACAAAGCAGTGACAATGGAAACAGCTACTGTAAGTGTGCATCCTGGAAATAGAGAGCGACAATGTCACAAATGAGTTGGCTTCAATGGAGAAGATCCCAACAGACAATTGGACAAGCAGAGGTAGGATTGTGCTTTTCAATGGAGAGGGGAAAGGGTTTGAGACTCAAGATGGAGAAGAGGTGGGGTGGTGTTGTGCAGATGCATATGACACCAGATTCATCAATGATTGAAGGACACTTCACGAATAGACTAATGCACAAATGAAGCCAATGGAAGGAGCACACAAACGGAAGGAGGTGAATTGAAGGCCAATCGTTGCCAGAGAGTTTGATGCACAACGGCTGGTTATGCAACCAACAATAGTGGCTCCGACGAATGTAAGGGAGAATTATTCCTCATATGATCAGAATCCCTAGGCAGCCTCCTCTAGCTGTATATCTCTAGTTGTATACCATAAGGATGTGAAAAAAATACGGGTAAGACCCTTACATCTTATATATTTACAAATGTGTCCAATTAGCATATAACACATTATAAATGTAATCATTCCAAGAGGTCAATTTTTTATAATACGATAATGTAAATTTCTGTTTTCACTAAAGTTTACCATACTGACCATTACTGGTACCAGAAGTGCACAACACCAGTCAGTATTCACTGTTTACATACAGGTCAGGGATTAACACAAGCAGCCTTGCCAGCATGAGATTACAAGCAAGCATATAAACAACACAACAATAATATAACTAAAAAAAATATTTACAGATCTATTCAGCATACAAAAGAACTCCTCAAGCATCTTGTAGCAAGAGGGAAATGATCGTGTAATACAAATTCAAGTACTTGACTAATCGATAACTTTAGTCGCTAATGTCCATAATATGATGATAGATGGCCCAATAAGCTTTTGGTGTGGTTCGATATGGGTCGGGGGAGTGGGTAAATAGCCAATACCCCTTGATTGAAATTTCATGTAAAACAAGCACAAATTGATTTATTAGTTTCAGATGGGATGCTCGTGTCAAGTATAAACATAGCAAAAATAATAAAAACAAATCAAGACAAACTCAATGCTAACATGTTCGTTTAACATGGTTCGGAGGCTCGCTCTTAATCCATGATCTACATGTGTCTAGTGTGCCACCCTTGAATGGTTCCACAAAAATAACCCGCTCTTAATCCACGATTTAAATGAGCTTAGTGTGCCATCCCCAAATGGTTCCACTAAAATCACCCCTTCACAAGGGGTATTGGGATAAATCTCTATCAAACTCAATCTTGTGATATTTACAATAGAACTTTCTCTGTCGAATATAGAAAATAAAATGTAAGGTAAATAAATGAGATTACGAAGAGCTTGAGTTAACGCCTTCAATCTTGCCCAAGCCCTCCTAGACCTTCAAGCAATGTAAGGACAATATTACAGTTAACAATTTGTTATCCAAACCTCCCTAAGAGATTTTGTAATGCTAGCTCCAACAGATCTATTTTACCTGCCTCCAGTCAACTGTTTAGGCACAAATGATTTTGAGTTGCCATCAAATATTTTGATAGTCTACTAGAAATTCTACCTAGTCAACTCGATACGGCTTAACCTCCAATCAACTACTGCTCAAACAAATCCTTTCAATCCATTGAACCCTTGCATTTAGTCGTCTTTTTAATTGACTAAACCACTCCAGTTGACTAATGTACAAATCCAATCGCCTGAATCTAGTTAGCAATCCCTCCTTCACTCGATTTCCACACTCATAAGCCTATATGAAGTCCCAAGACCGAGCTAAGTCACAAACTACGACTGACTACCTATTCTCTCTCGATCTAAAGCTACTAAGTAGTCTACACTACCTAGCTAAACATATCATTCCAAGAATGCTTTCTAAAAACAAAATCTCAAGATTATACATCACTTGTAATCTCTCACGACTTAATTCTTCAAACATGTTGATTATTACCCTCAAATCTACCTCGTGTCAGCCTTTTGATTCCTTCAACACACCAAGCTCCATGTCATACTTCTCCCCTCTCCTATGAGTCCACATTGGTTTAGACCGCTCTAAAGTACACTTCGCATCAAGCCTATGATACCTTAAATGTACTAAACTCTGCGAGCATGCCCTACATGTCCTCTTTCTCCTCTCGCCTTTGGAGTCCATATTAAAGTGCACCTAGTGCCACATCTCCAATCCCTTAGATACACCAAGTCTATGACCTTGCTCTACATGTCATCCTTCTCCCATCATCTGTGAGTTTACCTTAGCGTCAGATCTTTGAGCCATCAAACCAAAACCAATGAATAGATTACGTCGTCGTCATGCTCTGCGAGCTCCTATATACACTACTCCAAAGTCTCTACACATTTGATGCACATTCAAAAACAAAAGTTAAAGCAAACTTAAATTTTTTGCCAACCACATCAAAATAGTTTAACTAGACCCAAACAACCACTTGAGAGCATCATTTCCCTCGACACATTCCTACCAACCATTTATGCGTACTTTAGCCCTCCATACAAAGGATGAACAATCAATCCATGGCCACACATCAACTTATGCCTGTCCTGTCAGGTTGGGTCTACTCTGCTTTCTTTAAAGAGTATAGTTACCTTGCATGTTAACACAAATCAGCACATTCACAAGATATGTACGGCTGCTTGTCTGCTTAGGTTAAATATAATTTAACTTCTATAGTATTTGAAGCATGTTTTAAATCACAATTCTGTCTCACCAGATACAGGAGAGAAGTTGTGTTCCACATGGGGTTCAAAACACCAAAACAAGACAAGATAGGTATGTTAGAGAATCCTTTGATGAAGGCTTCCAGAAGCAATCTCAACAGTGCTATGGTCCATCTCCCCTTCCACCTCCCTCTCCTCATCCTTCTGCAATTTCAAGCCATAACTAGCAGTGAAAACAAAATATCAAACTCTAGCTGCAACAAGACAGAAACTGGTCATCTGGGGTTTGAAATCAACTCACTCAGGGTGACTACCTCGCCCTACCATGAAGCATGCAATTTCTTCCTGCGCTTCCTCTGTCTGTGCCAATCACCACCACCTCAGTACATCATCGGCACCATTGACACATCTCATTTTGGTCGAGGATTGAAACCAAAGCTTAAAACAAGATTTCAAACCTTGGTTTGAAGTCATTGGAAAAAATTTCAATCAAATACATTATGAATTTTATAGAAAGACAATGAAGTCTTTCATCTCTTAACTTAGCGTGATCAAGCAATTGCAGGTCAATTGTTGAGTCCTCAGCTAAGGCATGGTAACAGCTGATCATTAAAACAAGTACAATAGCAATAGAAGCATGAAAGTAAAGCCATAAATTAGCTACTCTTCCAAACCTTTTTTTTTGCCATGTTTTTTGTTTTCAATAAAGGAAAAAAAAATGAGCTTGATTTACCCTGAATAGAGGATGCAATCTGAAAACATGGAGGGCTAAGCAGAAGATCCCTAAGGTACCTGAAATAAACATGCTAGAAAACAATTAAACCTTAACAGAGTAGCTGCCAAGATCAAACCGTGAGAGATCATTGACAGGTGCACAAAAATGCAGTATACCCAGATTGCAAAAACCAGAAATAAAAAATCAAATAATGAGATGAAATTTTCTACAATTAGGATTGGCCGTATAGAACATGAGAATGTGTAATTTTTATTGACATAAAGTTGAATAAAATGAGAATCAAGCAACATAAAGACTAGTTTTTGATAAATTCAAATTATTTTCCAGATTTTGTTCAATGTAATATGAAAGAAGCTAAAAGTTATGTTACTATTAGCATACTACTTAAAAAATCTACATATTAGGATTTGCTACACAGTTGCTTCTCTCTTCATGTATGATCAGGGCCAAGTTCAGATCCAAATGCTAGTTGAAGCCTCAACACCAGCCCAAAATTTTGCTATTTTGTGGCAGTACGGGAAACAACAAACCACAATGGGTGGCAAGAAATCTCTTCTCTGACGATTCGGCACAACCTAAGGCAAGAGCAAGCTCTGAAGGTTGGCAAGTTCATGAGTATGAAGGAGTTCCAAGCTAATCTTGTTCTACAAATCTTTCTCTACTTCTCATCATCTTCTTCCTCCTAATCAAGCTGGTTGCACTGGAACTACCTCGTATTTATAATTCAACACAGGAACTCTACTATTTGACTGGCCATTAAAATTGTAACTAAAACTAGAATTTTAAACCTTGATTGATATTCACTTCTCATAAATTATCATTAAAAATTGTCAAAAGTACCAAGTGACCCTACAGTGCACATTTTATGTTATCGCACAGAATGCATTGCTAGGCCACATTGCTAGATTATATAAAGTGTGGCCTAGCAAAGTTTAAAGTATTGTCCTACAACTTTGATTTTCCATTGGAACAGTATAATTTGAATACTGTATCATACTATACAGACATTTGCAACTCTTCCATATGATTCAAAATATATCAAGATCAACTCAAACTAACTTTTTTTTAATCTTCTAATGCTCTTCCACTTAGTATATTTGCCTTAGTAATTAGAAAGTTAATTAAATTAAAAATTGAAATTAATAAAGTATCTCAACTAATAATTATACCTTATCAATATCAAACAAAACCAAAGAAAACCACAAAAGAAATCATGGACCATTTCTTTAAAAATTTATGTAAGTCGATGTACTCTAGTATTCTAGTAAATTAAGACATCATCAAAATAAAAGAAAAATAATAATAAATTATTGCAGTAATTGACTCATAAAGAACATGAATTTACTAGGAGTATTGGAAAGACCAAAAGGGATGACAAATTCAAAAAGGTCATCTTGTGCCTTAAAAGTTGTTTTGCCCTCGTCTTCAAGCCTTGTGCATAATTGATAATCCCCACTCGTAAAATCAATTTTTGAAACCACACAAGAACCAGCCAACATATTTAGCACATCGAAAAGTCATTCAATAATGTGGCAAGGGAACTTTACCAACAGCTCCTTCATTGTATTTTTTTAATATACGAGCATATATAATGCCACTCTCTTTGCTCTCATACTAATTCTAGGTCAGATTTGGAAAAGAGATTATAATGCTAATAGAAGTCTTTGACCACTTTTATTTCTCTTGCTTCTATTTCTCCATTCTAGCAATGTATATTTGTTTCAATAATTCTTTCTTATTGTTGATCAAGGAAGTAAATGTGTTCTCCTTGATAAAATGATGCACGTCTTGATCAAACAACCAAGGTTAACTAAGAAGTATATGAGTTATTTTCATGGGAATAATGTCACATCAAACAGTAACAATAATTTTCACAAGAAAGAGAAACAAAACAACATTCTATTACCAAAATAGAAGTATAATTTCACAAGTTGAGGCGCTCCGCAATGGTTGAAGCAACATTTATGTAGCTTTCTCCATTAGTGATAAGCTTGTATTCTTGATTCCCACAACTAATTGACATCTAAAAAATGGATATATGTTGCCAATTTTCCCCTTAACTTTTGGAGCAGTAAGAATACTCCTCTAATGTCAACTGCTGATGAAGTGTTTTTCTTTTCTTCCAAATCAATCTTTATTATAAATTTCATAATAAAAAGAATTTTCATCATTTATATCTTTTTGTTGTTTTGTCTCATATTCATGATCCACTCCAATGTGTAAACTGTTTTTGGGAAAATTGTTAAGTCATATGGATTGGATGTTGACATTTGAAACATTTGCTTCTGTTGTTTTTAGATTTAAGTAATTCAAAAGGAGGCTTGAGTCACTGCTAATTCGATGGATTGACAAGTTCAGCTCTCATTCTCACTTTAATTTGTTTCATGGAATGTTTTACTAAAACCCAAAATTTTTTACCAAAAATATGTACATATCAAATGTAACATCAAAAGCTTGCTCCAAGATGTAAAGCGTCTTTATGGTTTGAAATCCCATACCCAATTCTTCGAAATGGTCGAAACATATCTTCGTTCCAATAAATTATCAAAATTCGATACTGCTCGACACTGAGACAATGTCTCCTGTGTCATATCAATGTTGCCGACAAGAATCATATCATGTCAAGATTTAATACTCCTTGGCATGCTAAAATTGAGATAATATTGTTATATATATATAACAACATTAAACCTTGCATGTGTTTGTCGAGAATCTTCAACTATCTAACTCCTATCTTAATAATTGTTTTGCAACATCTACTACTACTAAACTTAAATTTTATATATTTTATTTTTCCTCTACTAAGCATAAAACCTTTTACTTCCAATATTTCCCAACAAAAAACACTTTGCTTCTCTTTCTTTTGACCAACTCTTTGATTTTCCTAGCATTGGACTTTCAAACAATGAGACTTTGATTTTCCAAACTTTGAACTTTCTAACAACTATTGGATTTTACACTACTTTCCAAATAAGTCCATCATTATTCAATGTATGTCAAGCAACTATTGGAAACCTTGTTTCTATACTTCACGACTTTTAAAGGAGAGTGCCAATTATTTCTATCACTCACATAATTATTAATTTTTCTCCTCAACCCCACTTTTGACATGGTATGTTGCAAGATTACTTAAACAGACAATTGCACAAATAAATAGAAAATCAACTCAAATCACTTGCCTAATTTAACAATATTCACTTTGAGTTATCAGATATTAATATCAGTAGAATACATTTCTTTAAACTGCAGTAACCTACAAAAATATAAAATCATTCTTACCAATGTTTAGACTCAAAAAAAAAGGGATAGAATGTTCTACTTACAATGCTGGAAGCCCAACACAATCTGCAGGAAGTAATACTTTCAGCAAGCTAGGCACTCCCTCAGTTGGTAACACACCTAATAAAAACGTGCATGGTAGATTACTAATCAAACTATAGAAGGAAAAATTAAACCACAAACAAGTCAGCTGTAATATATAAACATCAACTAACCTATTTGAGTTGCTGTTCCAAGATACAAAGGTTGAGGTCTTTTACTTGATGAAATTGTCACATTCCTGAAAGTTAATTCTTGATTGAGGCCATAAATCACCCTTACCTTCAGAAAACGAAAGGCCTTATCACATACAAAAATCATCTCCCAAATAAAACTAATATGGTCAAACTCAAAAGGTAATAACAAATTGAAATAGAAAAACAATGATCAATTTAAAACCAAGAAAAAAAAAAGTAGCATTAGAAAATCCATTTAACTTAATAACTTGCATAGTAAAGGTAACAACAAATGTTAGGCAAGGATTCAAATCTCGAGTTGTGCCTGAATTTCAATTTCTAATTAGAACAATATAGCTTTCATACCATATCATAGTACAATTTCAATACTTATTTTAGTTAAATTATTAATGATAACAAGGTTGCTTTTACTTAGTATAAGTTGTAAGTTGAAAAAAATATATATATTTTATTGTAATTCATTAATTATTAAATAACAAATTAGATTGTTAATAGATTCTTCTTGTGGTTTTATTAAATGCTTAATTTGATTACTTCAATACACAAAGTTAAAAAAAGATTGCAACCAAATAAAGTTTTGGTTTTTAGCTTTAGTGACTAACAGTCTGTTTACTTTTTTATTTACATTTATAAGCTACTCGACTTTTACATGTTGAAAATGAGCAAAAAGGAAATGAGACCTTCTCTAATCCTCTATAACCTGCTGCACACTTTGATTTGAGAAACTGCAACACTAGAGCAATCCAAGTTTTAAAGGCCCGAGAGACCTTCATTATTGAAGAAGTTAATCAATAACGCTTTTGACTTGTTCCTTTTCAAACATTTGTGAGAATTTATCTAGTTAGTGATTTAATACATTTAATGTGTTTGTAAATTCTTATTTCAAATCAAGAACACTTGGATATAGTAAAACAATCAAAAACTCTAGCATTAGATTTAAATTTAGTTTTGATTTTTCCACATAATTGTAATTATTAAAGTGGGCCAAAATAAAGAAATCTGAGCTTTTTCATATTTTAGAGTTGTAAAATTTAAATTTATGTTTAAAATTAGATTATGAATTTTGCAACTAAATTATATTTAATTTTATAAGTGTAAAGCAAGGTTCAAAATCTCAAGTTGTACCAAAGTTTCAGTCGTTCAGTAGATGATGTTGTTTCAGTATCATGTCGACAATTCAATGCATGATGCCAATAACAGATTAGAAGTTGAAGCATGAAGGAAATGAAGTCAAGGAAGGAGATATTTTCTATGTCAAGTGGCATCGAGTTTCGATAATTTATCGAAACGATACATTTCGACGTTTCGCTTGGCATGGAACCAGATTTCAAGCCATGGTGTAAAGTCTACATAGAAAATGAAAAATATTAAAATTTGAATCGGAACTCCACTTAATCATATTTAAAAAGATTTAGATTTAAGTTTTTTTGGTAAAATTTAAGTTAAATTTTGAGGGGGAAAATTGCCTCACAATAATTTTTTTTTAAAATATATATATCAGAGTGCACACCTCTTGCAATCAATGATGTATCTTGATAATCTAATGAAATAAACAAAAAATAATACATGAATTTTTGTCAACTTAATCATAAAAAAATCATTTAATCAAAATCTCATGTCAAATCCTAACAGCTCTCAGCTCTTGAATGCACAAACCAAAGATAAGAGAAGATGTTAAGGAGGATGAGAACCTCAACACAATCTTGTTAAACCATAATTTTCTTGTCGTTTGATTGCATGATCACACTTGGTCTTTCCCAAAATCATAAAAATCGGAAGACGAAAAAGAAATATCACCAATGTTATATAGCAAAGTTTATCCTATTTAAATTTTTTCATCTTAAATTATTCTTTTAGAATTTTAGGCGACTATTTAAAATGAACTGAACAAATATTTTTTTCAAAGATTGAGTGAAAGTCAATTCAAGGTTATGAGGATTTCATCAAGTAGAATAGTAATTAGGATCAGTTGGGTTCAAAGTGGGCTTAATTTGGATTTATTTGGCTTATTTAAAACAAATTTATATATGCAATAGTCCAATTCAATGGTCAGTGAAATTTCTGGAAGGCTACGAGTTATTTATTCTACCCTCCCCTTTCGCTTCACGCACTTTCCTCACTCCTCTCTTTCTTCTTCTCTTTCACTACCTCACAACATTGCCCACCAAGCACGCCATTCACCCTCTATCAAATCACTAGTGAGCATCAGTCTTGCTTTTCCCCTTTCCTCCAGTAGTCTTTTTCTCTCAATCTCTCTTGATCTCTATCCCTCTTATCTCTTTGTTATCGCCACAGGCACCACCATCGCTTGGGAATTCACACGTGCAATTGTGAAGCAAGGAGAATAGAAGAGTTACAATTCAAGAGGCTCCGGTGCTAATATCAGTGTCTTCTTGTATATCGGTCAGTCAGCAGGTGGAATGGTAAATTATGCTCATGCAAGCCGGCACGGCTCAATACTTCAAACACTTATTTAAAGTTCACATTATCAAGGAAGATTACTAATGTAATTAGAATAATATAAAGCCAACATGGATTCGCTTTTATACAAACACAAAATTATCAAAAATTCACAAACCTGGGATAAGAGTTCCTCAATAGGATCTCCACTAAACCATTCGCAAGGTTTTCCATTACACTCCCCCCATAAAAGACCACCCTTGCCAAATTCCCCCCACCTAAAAGTACCTGCAAGCAAAAAGTGTTAAATCACCAAATTGAAGATAAGTTAATCATAGTTGTGTTATTTCAATACTTGCACATTCCTTAAATGACTTGTAACTTAATTGAGCCACTTCACCAAATTTGAGGTAAATGATTGAATTTGTAAAATGCATATATAAGATGAATTCTGAAATTGACACATCAAAATTAGTAACATGTCTTTTAAATTTTGTTCTAACTTTGATACTCAATATTTTTCACCAAGTTATATCGATCCAATGTATTTATTCGTTAAATTAATGAGTGTATAAATCAAAATTATCTAAAAAATAAAATCTTCTATGTTAATTTTTCATGGACAAATTGACTTTGTAATAAAGAGTATCTACGATTAAATAAATACTATTACTTATTCATTATTGAGCAAATGAGTTGATGTTTATTTTTATTATGAGTTATTGAATTTACTAATAAATTCATAGAGATTTAATAAAAAATTATTAAAGTTTTTCCTAAATTTAATTATAGCATTATTAAATTGAAAACATTTTTAATTAATTATCAAGGTGTGCTAAACAGTATTATAACAATATAATTAATTTTTAAATCAATAATTAATTCATAAAAATATAATTAAAATAGTTGAATAAAAAAATATTGTTTTAATAAGATTGGGAGTTTAGGGTTGAGTAATCGATTGGGTAATCAATTGGCTCAAGGCAATCGATTAGGATAATCGATTGAAGTTGTTC